>JABUQX010142497.1:25000-32500 GCA_015478945.1 Trachelipus rathkii
AGAAAGGAGTCGGATTCGGAGTCAGAGAAGGAATAAGTCGGTGAAGGAGTCTGAGTCAGAGAGTCTGAGTCAGTACCGGCACCGGTGCTGAAGCCGGTGCGGTGCTGAGTTAATAAACATTCGTATAACAACAATGTTGGTGTTCTTATATATGTTATCGGGTCTGTAGATTTCGAAAATGATGGTTTCAAAACCAGCAAAAAAAAAAAATAATAACTTATTCTTTTTATGTTCATAACTTACAAATTTACGTTTTTACATACCCTGAAGCAGTAAATCAGTAAATCAAACTACCATCTAGCCACCCTCCTGCCCATCCGTGATCTATTGATCTATTGATCTATTGATTCAAGTCATGTTTTTTACTAAAATTGTCATGTTTTACGTACCCTAAAGCAGTAAATCAGTAAATCAGTAAATCAAGCCACCATCCGGTCACCCTCCTGTCCATCCGTGAGCTATTGATCTATTGATCTATTGATCTATTGATCTATTGATTCAATTCATATTTTTACTAAAATTGTCATGTTTTACATGCCCTAAAGCAGTAAATCAGTAAATCAAACCACCATCCAGCCACCATCCTGTCCATCCCTGATCTATTGATCTTTTGATCTATTGATTCAAGTCATATTTTTTACTAAAATTGTCATGTTTTACATACGATAAATCAGTAAATCAAACCACCATCCAGCCACCCTCCTGTCAATCCGTGATCTATTGATCTTATGATCTATTGATTCAAGTCATATTTTTACTAAAATTGTCATGTTTTTCATACTATAAAGAAGTAAATCAGTAAATCAGTAAATCAAACTAAAGTTCAGCCTCCCTCCTATCCATCCGTGATCTATTGATCTATTGATTCAAGTCATATTTTTTAGTAAAATTGTCACGTTTTACATACCCTAAAGCAGTAAATCAGTAAAATTAAACCATCCACCCTACTCTCCCCCTCGTCTTCTACCCTCCCATGATCTATCGATCTATTGATCTATTGATTCAAATCACATTTAGTGGATCATTTTGGATAAAAACATAAAAACAAGTTCTTTATACACTGATCAGCATATATATATGCTAACGTACCAAAGTTTTCATTAATAAAGCTAACATAGCATCATCTGGTCTAAGAATATAATGTACAACAACAAACCTAACACATCTCAAACCTGAATAAACGGTTAAAATTAACAAAGTTCCACACTTAAAAACAGTAAAGTAACTAACATAGCGTACAAAAACGTAACCTATTCACACTTTTATCAAGCATATCTCTAACATGTCAATTAAATTTACCATAACCTTACCTAACTATCAAAATACCTAACGGGTAAAGACAAACATAGTAAAGTTTTATCCTCTGTAAAGCTAAACTATGAACATAACATACTTGACACACACTAACCAGACAAATAAATAGCTATCATTAACATTTTAACTAATAAAACGACCGTAGGAGTGAAATAAAACAAGTTTTCATTTTTATAACATATAATTTTCATTGAAAAAAACGTTATATAAAAACATATGCTTTATTTTAAATATATTAATTCATCTAATCATAGGACATAGGATTCAACATAAGCTGGGTAAGTTCTATATATCTATCCAGAGATTCAACACCCTTTGAAAGGATGTAAATATAAATGCGTTCCGCAGCACTAAACCATTTTCTGCATATTTTGGTTCAACAGCACTCATTCTCTCGTTCCAGAGAGAAGTAAACTCGTCCATGCTGATAGTTATTAGCGCACTCCTGTATACCGCATTATAAGGGAAACCACATGTTTCGGTGTAAATATCATAGATTACACCATTTGCTATATGTATTTAAGTCCTCAAGTATGTCAACGTCGTTAAGATGCGAATTCGTTTTTTTTATTTTAAGCAATGCTGTAATATTTTCAGATGTCCGAACTGTGAAACCTATACACGTACGCCAGAAGGTCGCGCCATCGATGGGTCTCCAATAGTTGCGTACATCGAAGCTTTTAATATTGTCGCACGACGAGAAAACAGCATCTATTCTATTAGAATCTCTAACGCTGTCTTCCCAGTTAGATATTTCACTGCGCGTCGATACATCAGATGACGCACCATGCTGCTGCGATATCGATAATCTTGATGAATTCTTCAACACAAATGAATAAGGGTCTATTATTTGAACCTCTGGCTGGAATATATGCAATGTATCGGTCTCCATTCGGTTTACGAATAAATATAAATGACACATCGTTGGGAATAACGAAACTCCTCGTAAAGATATCAACAACAAGCGTAGAGATGCTGGGAGATGTCATCGTACCAGCACAGCGAAAAATGTCCTACTAATGAAAATAGAGTGTATAAACAATCCTTAAATGCAATGAGATTCTTTCTTTCAACCAATCAGAAGAAAGTTAACAAGAATATGACATACGAACGAACCATATCAGTTCAAAAGTGCATATAATCTCGCTAGACAACAACAACAACAACAAACTACTAACATTAACAAAGTTCCATACTTAACAATAATAAAGTATATATATATAATATAGCGTACAAAACGTAACCTATTCACACTTTTTCAAACATATCGCAAACACATCAATGTTTTACATTAACATCGGTAATATTAACAAAAATTTAGCATAACATGTCTAATTATCATACTGACAACGAATATAATGCTAACGTAACAAAGTTTTTTACATTAACTTCGTAATATTTAACAAAAATCATCATAACTTTACCTAAATATTATAATCCCCAACGAATAATTGGAAACATAACAAAGTTTTATCCAAACATGACTTAAAAATAAAGTTTTATCCAAACATAGCTTAAAAATAAGTTCTTTGAATGAAATATCATAGTAAAGTGTAATAGTTTACCGATTTTAAATCAGTAAATCAGTAAATCAAACCACCCGTCCTTACAGGCTCCTCCCCACCCATCCGCCAGTGATATATTGATCTATTGATTCAAGTCATATATCGAGTATAATTTTTTGGATAAACAACATAAAAATAAGTTCTTAATATACTGACCTACGAATATATGATAACGCAACAAAGTTTTAGCATCAATAAAGCTAACATATCATAACCTGAACTAAGAATATAATGTACAATGACAAACCTAACACATCTTACGCTCGAATAAACAATCAACATTAACAAAGTTCCATACTTAACAATAGTAAAGTAACTAACATAGCATACAGAATGTAACCTGTTCACACTTTTTCAAACGTATCTGTAACATATCATGGTTATTTTAAATTAACATAGTAATATTTAACAAACATTTATCATAACCTTACCTAATTACCATACAGACCAACGAATATATGCTAAGGGAACAAAGTTTTCACATCAGTAAAGCTAACATATCATAACCTGAACTAAGAATATAATGTACAAAGGCAAACCTAACATACCTCACGTATGAATAATCTGCTAACATACGCAAAATTTCTTACCTATCAAAGGTAAAGTAGCTAACAGGACATGCAAAACTCAATGTATCCCCACTTTTCCAACATATCAGCAACAGTTAAAGCAGTATTATCTAACAAAATCCCTTAACAAAGTGACCAATCTATCAAAGATACCAGCATCTTGAACTATGAATTGACGCTATCTACATCAAAGTGTCACTCGTTTCGAATATAACATCATTTTGAACTATGAATAAACGTAGACATTAGCAAAATTCTCGAGTAAACCTAACATTACTCAGCAAAAACTTAACCTAGGCACACGATTCTAACATCATCGTCAGTTAACACAGTAATACCTTACGGCACTCATTATATATCTAACAAGTCAGCATTAATTTCACATTGTCATAGGAATATTTAAGATAACGTACCTAACTCAGCAATAAACAGTTTTCATTAACAAAGTTCTTTGCTTATCAACGGTAAGTAACTAACATTGTCCATAAAACTTAACCTATCCTACTATCGGAACATTACGCAATACCTTCGGTTCGTTAGGCTTACAATATAAACTTAGCATTAGGGATGTTTTCATGTTTATACAAAAACTTTCACGAATGCGCTCACTCATCAACAAAATCTCAATCTTTACGACACATAACCGAGCAATTTTCAACGATGATCCCCACTACAGGGAGATTACCCCCGAGGGATGCGTGAAGACCAATCTCAGGGTACCCCGAGGGGGAGTGTAAGCGGTTAATTTTCACTATGTAATAAAGTACCTAAAGCAACACATCTCCTCCCAAGAGAAATCCCATTGGGATGCGTCCCTTGAAAGGGTGTGAATCCGCAGAAGGGGGATCACCCCTAAAGGGGTGTAAGCTGGTTTTGGGCCTCAGCCCGAAGGGCTGAGGCCTTACCCCTCCTTCGGAGAAATAATGCCCGCTTACACTTTATGTTTGCAATTATTCGTTGGGGATTATGATATTTAGGTAAGGTTATGATGAATTTTTGTTAAATATTACGAAGTTAATGTAAAAAACTTTGTTACGTTAGCATTATATTCGTTGTCAGTATGATAATTAGACAGGGTTATGCTAAATTTTTGTTAAATATTACCATGTTAATGTAAAATTAACATTGATGTGTTAGCGATATGTTTGAAAAAGTGTGAATAGGTTACGTTTTGTACGCTGTGTTAGGTACTTTACTGTTGTTAAGTATGGAACTTTGTTAATGTTAGTAGTTTGTTGTTGTTGTCTAGCGAGATTATATGCACTTTTGAACTGATATGGTTCGTTCGTACGTCATATTCTTGTTTACTTTCTTCTGATTAGTTGAAAGAAAGAATCTCATTACATTTAAGGATTGTTTATACACTCTATTTTCATCAGTAACACATTTATTCGCTGTGCTGGTACGATGACATCTCCCCGTATCTCTACGCTTGTTGTTGATATCTTTACGAGGAGTTTCGTTATTCCCAACGATGTGTCATTTATATTTATTCGTAAACCGATTGGAAACCGATACATTGCTTGTATTCAAGCCAAAGGTTCAAATAATAGACCCTTATTCATTTGTGTTGAAGAATTCATCAAGATTATCGATATCGCAGCAGCATGGGTAGAGGATAAGTGTGCGTCATCTGATGTATCGACGCGCAGTGAAATATCTAACTGGGGAGACAGCGTGAGATATTCTAATAGAATAGATGCTGTTTTCTCGTCGTGCGACAATATTAAAAGCTTCGATGTACGCAACTATTGGAGACCCATCGATGGCGCGACCTTCTGGCGTACGTGTATAGGTTTCACAGTTCGGACATCTGAAAATATTACAGCATTGCTTAAAATAAAAAATGAATTAATATCGCATCTTAACGACGTTGACATACTTGAGGACTTAATATATATAGCTCATGGTGTAATCTATGATATTTACACCGAAACATGTGGTTTCCCTTATAATGCGTATACAGGAGTGCGCTAATAACTATCAGCATGGACGAGTTTTCTTCTCTCTGGAACGAGAGAATGAGGGCTGTTGAATCAAAATATGCAGAAAAATGGTTTAGTGCTGCGGAACGCATTTATACTTACATCCTTTCAAAGGGTGTTGAATCTCTGGAGAGATATATAGAACTTACCCAGCTTATGTTGAATCCTATGTCCTATGATTAGATGAATTAATATATTTAAAATAAAGCATATGATTTCATAACGCTTTTTCAATACATTATATGAATATAAGAAACAGAACTTTGTTTTCTGTCTGCCGTTGTGTTTTAGTTGGTTGCCAGAAATGATAGCTGTTTATTTGTCTGGTTGTTGTGTGTCAAGTATGTTATGTTCATAGTTTAGCTTTACAGAGGATAAAACTTTGTTTGGCTTTACCTGTTAGGTATTTTGATAGTTAGGCAGGTTATGGTAAATTTAGTTGACATGTTAGAAATATGCTTGACAAAGTGTGAATAGGTTTACGTTTTTGTACGCTATGTTAGTTACTTTACTACTAAATGTGGAACTTTATTGAGCTATCGTTTATTCGGGTTTGAAGATGTGTTGGGTTTATTGAACCGCGATATATTCTGCGCATATTCGATCAGTAACATAAAAACTTGTTTTAACATGTTTATCAAAAATGATCAACGAGAAGCGGCTTGAAGATCAATGCGTCAATAGAAAAAGATTAGATCATGGAGGTAGGAGACGAGGAGGCAGGGTGAAATGTTTGGTTTGATTTACCTGCTAGGAAACCATGTAAGAAACATGTTGTTTTAAATATGACTTGAATCAATAGATCAATAGATCAATGAATCACGAATGGGTAGGAGGAGGGTGGCTGGAAGGTGGTTTGATTTACTGATTCACTGATTTAGGGTATGTAAAACATGACAATTTTAGTAAAAAATATGACTTGAATCAATAGATCAATAGATCAATAGATCAATAGATCAATAGATCAATAGATCACGGATGGACAGGAGGATGGCTGGATGGTGGTTTGATTTACTGATTTACTGATTTAGGGTATGTAAAACATGACAATTTAGGTTAAAAATATGACTTGAATCAATAGATCAATAGATAAATAAATCACGGATGGACAGAAGGGTGGCTGGATGGTGGTTGATTTACTTCTTAGGGTATGTAAAACATGACAATTTTAGTAAAAAATATGACTTGAATCAATAGATTAATAGATCAATAGATCAATAGCTCACGCATGGAAAGGATGGTTGCTGGATGATGGCTTGATTTACTGATTTACTGCTTTAGGGTATGTAAAACATGACAATTGTAGTAAAAAATATGACTTGAATCAATAGATCAATAGATCACGGATGGACAGGAGGGTGGCTGGATGGTGGTTTGATTTACTGATTTACTGCTTTAGGGTATGTAAAAACGTAAATTTGTAAGTTAGAAACAGAAAAAGAATAAGATTCTTTTTTTTTTCTTGATGGTTCTGAAACCCTCATTTTCGAAATCTACAGACCCGATAACATATATAAGAACACCAACATTGTTGTTATACGAATGTTTATTAACTCAGCACCGCACCGGCTCCAGCACCGGTGCCGGTACTGACTCCGACTCCTCTGACTCAGACTCCTTCACCGACTTATTCCTTCTCTGACTCCGAATCCGACTCCTTTCTCCATTTCTCTTATGCATTTCGTCCATTTCTACAGGTAGACCCCCTCTGGGGGGGCCCCAGACACCCTTTACGATCTTGAAACCATCATATTCGAGATCTATGGGTTCGATAACATATATAAAGATACAAATAACCCAGCACCGCACCGGAGCCAGCACCGGTGCCGATGCCAACTCCTCTGATTCCGATACCAACTTCTTTCTAAATTCGGCTCCCGAATCCGCTCTCAAATTTCATCCTTCTACGAACATTTCGATTTTTAGGGGGACAGCGTCCCCCTTACGGGGGACCAGGGTACGTAACTTCGTCTAAAAAACGGGTTACATCGCCACCAGCGCACCTTTAAAATTTATTGCAGTACGATAACCTAACCATGATAGATATAATAATAATAATAATAATAA
>JABUQX010142498.1:0-15000 GCA_015478945.1 Trachelipus rathkii
GTTCTTCAAATACCTTTTTTCTAAATCTGTTAATTAGGTAATTGACTCCTTTAAAAAGATATTTCAAAAGCATTTAAATTTATTTTATTATTTATTCTTATGTGTAGATGAACATCACCAGAACTCGTAAAAAATCTTATTTCTTGAGGAAGATATCAAAAGAATTAAACAAAGTTGATAAATTTCTTAATCAAGTTATACATAATGTTGATTTTAATTGCTCGATAAGAAAGCTGAAATTTATCCTGAATACGATTTATTTGTAAGATTTTCTCATCCGGCCACTAGTTTTGTATTTTGGTCCCCGCCCTAAGCTTATACCACCCCAGCAGGGCTGTCGAGCCGGAGCCGGAGCCGGAGCTGCCGGGTCTGGTCGTGGCTGCAAGGTTTTAGGTGGAGCGAGGCAAATTTTCAGAATTGAGCCGGAGCTGAAATCTTGGGGGACCTGAGCCGGAGCCGGAGTCGGCGCGAAATTTTTTAGGGGTACCTGAGCTGAGCTGAGTCGGCGTTATTTCTGTGCAAGAGCTGTCTGGCCCGGTAAATGCGCACCAGGCATTTATTACCTTATTTACTACAGATTTTATATGATACATGGTTATATGGACATATATATATAGATATGCATATATATATATATATATAGTAAAGAGAAGAAAGAAAGAAAGATATAATATATACATATATATATATATTATATATGATATATATATATATAAGTATATATATATATATATATATAGTATATATATATATATGTAGTGAGGTATATATATGATTCCAATTCTTATATTCCAATTATATATATATATATATATATATATATATATATATATATATGTATATAAAGATATATATATAGAAGTTATATATAGATATATATATATATATATACATATATATATATATAAAGATATCTTTATAGGTGTTATCCATGAAAACCACTTTTTTCCTAAATCTTTAAAAATAATGAAAACCTAAAATGTTTAAAATTTCATAGCAATTCATAACAACATATATAGTAACAGGTAGAAATTAATTAAAAGTAGACTACCTAAAATTAAAATATGACCACATGGTTTTGGTCTGCGACCTGTTTTCAAATGTAAAATGAGGCTAAAGTTTGTTTAAAATTGTGTGTTATTAATAACAATTTGAACTTCCAGCTACTCATGGGGTAACAATACATCTATTGGATCCTTTAAACTAAATTTACTTTAATACGCTTTCATCCAGACATTGCTGCAATTGTTAAAAAGAAAGGTGAAGCAAAAGGTAATCAGGATAAACTTTTAATATCAAAACCTCAGACTAAAGTGGAAACCCTTTCTCAGTCCCAAAAACTTATGTCTGCAAGTCAAGTGAAAATCTCAAAATACAATTGATTTATAATGAACGTTAAAGATAGTGACCCATTGGTTTTCTTTACAAGACCAGGATTTAAAGCACTGTGGATACATGGCTTGAAACTAAAAAGTCCCTTTAGACCGAAAATAGATTATGCAAATAGTTCTCTGAAGAAGTGGATACAAAAAAATAAACTAAAATTGCTTAAAGGGACGCTCCATGCATTTAAAAATGGATGCTTACACATGGAAAAGACTAAATTATTTTTCCAATATTAGATATGTGGACGAAGATAAAAACAATATTTCTAAAACGTTAGCAGTAAAAGATACCAAATCGTAACATTTCAGCGAACATATTCAAGAATTTGTTACTGACATTTTAAAAGAATTCGAAATAACAAGAGGCAAGTAATTATCTTAGTTACGGATAACGCATCAAACATGATCAGTACTATTGAAAATTAAATAAGAACGATGAGGGTGAGGAACAGGAAGCTGGTAAATGTGATACTGATTTTATTGAATGCCAAAATGAAGAAGTAATAGTTGTTTTCAGAATGAACTTGATAAAACTATGAAAAGACTATATTCCGATGACGTTAACATTGCACACATGAGATGTGGAGTTCATACTTTACAGTTATCAGTGAGCGATGGTCTCCTCAATACTCATACAGCAAACCTTATAAGCAAGGCGAGACAAATAGCAAAAGCAGCACGTACCCCAAAATTAATGGAAGTTCTGAAGATTCAAGCTGGAAAAGTGGCAATCTTAGGTCAAGAGACAAGATGGGGAAGTACATGTCATATGTATGCTCTAAAGGCTTCTGCAACTAAAAGATTATAGTAGTAGTATGATGGGTGCCGGTACTCCTGAAAATTTCTCTCTCTGATAGTCAGTGGGAACAAATCGAAACCCTCGAAGAATTATTAAAACACCCATACTTTACAACAAAAAATATTCAATCAGAAGACTTGACTGCAGGAAAATTTTTATAGATTTTAGCAAATGACAAAAAATTCCATGAAAAGAAAGGAAAGAATGTTAACTGAAAATAAAATACATTTGTCGGCCATCTTTGTTCAGAATCTTTCTCAGAACTGAAGATCTGATATTAAAAGCTAGGAATGCTCTTTGTGAACTAGGACTTAAAATGAATAACACTATCGAACAGAAATCTGGGTCGGAGTCAGATAGCTCAGTAGTTTCAGGAAACCTCCTTTGTAGTATCTTGTCAGATGAATATAAAGAAGTCAAATTTGACAGATAATGGGGAAAATTGGAGCATGCAGAAAAGCGTTGAAAAAATTAAAAAGACAATCTACCAGTAAAAGACATTCAACCTAAAAATCCTCTAGATAATTAAAAGGTAGAATTCCATAAGGCATTAGATGGAATAATGAAAATTGACCGGAAATCAAAGTTAACAGTTAAAGAGGCAATCAATTGCTATCCTTAAATTTTGCAAGATGCCGCTTGCACAATTACAGCTTTGCCTCCTAGTCAAGTGAATGTTGAGAGCTTATTTTCTGCTTTAAAAATAGGATCTAAGGACATCGTTAAAGGAGGATTTTATTGATGAAGTTTTATTTTTAAGAACAATTGTTTTGAATAAATTTATATTACATATGGTCAGGCTGTTCAAAGAGAAATTATTTTAAAATTTAGGAAGAAAGTGAATTATATATATATATATATATATATATATATATATATATATATATATATATGAATAAATATGGATAGAGTATAGCAGAAAAGTGGCATATAAAAGTAAGAAAGTGAGCAGAGTTATGATGTATATATGTTGTTGTTATTATGTTATATATATATGATATATATACAGCAGTATATATATATATACTATATATATATATATATATGCTTATATATATATATATATATATATACTATATATTAAAAAGAGAAAATATTTATATATATATAGAAAGAATATATATATATATATATATATATATATATATATATATATATATATATATATATATATATATATATATATATATATATAAATTATATATATATATATAAAATGTGTTTTGAATAAAAATTCTACATATATATCTCGGCAGCCCATAGTTCAATGAGAATTATTTAAAAGTTTGAAATATAAACTGGAATCTAACCTTTTTAACAATCTTAAAAAAAAATTTAAATAAATTAATAAATATGATGAGTAAATATGAACCTGGTGACCTCCATCTATTCCACAAATTAATACCTTACTGAGAATGTTGATATTCTGATGCCACTCTTTCACAAAAACCTTACTGAGTAATGATATTCTGACTTCTTTTATTCAATATTTAAAAGTTGAAATATAAACTTAATTTTCATCATACTTAATGTAAAATTTTGTGAACGGAATCAATCTGGCGTGATGAATAGCACCAGGTACTCTGAAAAAAATCTTTTGGAGGAAGACATCCTAAAAAATTAAACAAAGTTGGATAAATTCTTTATAATCATCCCTGGGCTGTTGATTTTTTAATTGTTCGATAAGAAAGCTTGAAATTTGGTCCGAATTACGTATTTTATATCTAATATTTTCATCTTCAATACCAGTTTTGTATTTTGTCTTGTCTAGCTTACACCACCCAGTCTGAAATTTTTTAAAAATATCTGGCTGAGGGCCAGTGGTTGTGTCCATTTTACAATCAAAAACTGCTTTTAGAATAACTTCTAAAATATGGTGGCGACATGCTAAATACAGAAGATTTTTTTCTAATAATTGCTCTAGCAAAACGCAGGCTCCCCTGAAGCGACTAGTATTTACTGCAGTGGTATCAAAACACATTGCCTGGATTTTCCCAACTGCCCCCACTGTTCAACTGCTGAAAATACAGCTTTTGCCTGAGTAATTCCCATACAATTTACAAGCTGATGAACTCATATCAACTGTTCTTCATCCCTACAATTTATCAAAACCGCTACCCTCTCTACATTTTTTTACTCAAAATATCTGGAAGCGATTTCCCATCCCAGTGCACAAAAACTCCCTCTAAATCAGAATTCTTGAATAATTTTTACAAGCTTAGTCCTTCATTTTTGGAATTGCTGTCTGCGGAGTTGTATTACACTTCTATTTACAATTAATTCAGTGCCGCGACCTGGTCGCCTGCATGACTGATATTATTTGAAATGCTTTTCTATCAGAAATACTAAACCTATCTAACACTAAAGACAATTTTTCAGTAATAATCTCTTCACTTCCTCGAGAGTACTTCCTCTTCTTTATTTCTGGTCCTACTTCCTCTGTGTCTGGAAAATTATCCTCCATTTCCATATCTTCTTGCGTCGGCTCCTCTTCCTCTGATGTTCTGCTTAGTGAAGATTCCAGTTCTACATCTTCATCCTCAAATCTTTCTAAAAATAAAACAAATAAAATAAAATAAACCATTAAGCACTCACAGATAATGGCATCAAGTCAACTAATCTGAACAGAAAAAATAATAATAAATAAATAAATTGTAATAAATAAAAGTTTTAGTTAATGTCAAACTATGTACCAACGTAGTACTAAATAACATGAAAAAAAGAAAAATTGAGGGAAAACTCTGAAACTCACCTACATTTTCTTTTGATTTTGCCAATCTTGCCATATCAGCTGCTCGTCTCGTTTCTCTTCGTTGTTATGATTTTACGAATTTCATATCAGTGCCTCCAATGCTGCCAGGACGTCCATTTTTCTCTCTCTCGGAGTAACAACAAAAACCGTTTACTCAGTAGTGTTTTTTCAGTGCATCATGATATAACGCTCAACAGGTCACAGAGTTGACTTGAAAAAGCTTCTACTTTCTGATTTTGAGATGTGCTTGCAGATCTGGTAGAGTTTTTTTCTTTTTAGCAGTTTTCTAAACTCTCAATACAGTTTTCAACCTTTGCAACACAATCTTTAAAGTGTCTGATTGGAATCTTAGCTTAGCTTAGCTTAGCTAAATTAGAATTTCCTGTATTGTGAGTCTTGCAGCTTCTCTGTTATTCAATTTTGCTTGGCGGATATTATAAAACTTGACAATTAGATGGCAACTTACTGCCAGTGATTTGATGACATGTGGCCAATTAAAAAAAAAAATTGTCTTTCTTCCGTCAACTCATGCTCGCTGATGCTGTAGAAGACAAAGGTAAGATTGAAACTTCAAGACAACAATATTTCCAATAAAATAAGAACAAATAGTTTTCATTTTATGTAGGAAAAACTGCGATTTTTTTGTGGGGAAAAATAGCTGTTTCTCCTTTATAAAATGAAAATTATTTGTCCTAGAAACCTGATTCTTCTTTTATTTTATTGGAAATTTTGTTGCCTTGACGTTTCACTCTCAATTTCATCTTCTACTGCATCAACGAGCATGAGTTCAAAGCAGAAAGACATTATTTTATTAATTTGCCATATTTAAATAATCTTGTTTTTCTGCCTTCAATTCTTGCTCGTTGATGCCGTAGAAGATGAGAAGATGAAGGCAAAACTTTAACCTCAATAAGGCACGGGTTAACGTTATTCAAATGAGCTGAAACTTTGCCAACCTCATTTGATTTTTTTTATAGAAAATTCGAAACTTTTATCAGGGTTCCCCGGAAGATACAGCGAAAAGATTTTTCCGACCACCCTAATATATATATATATATATATATATATCGAATATATAAAAGTAAAGAGCAACAGTATAAATATATATATATATATATATATATATATATATATATATATATATATATATATATATATATATATATATAATTACCATGCGCTCAATCTTGAGCTTAGGTCCATATAAAATTATGAAGTATGTTTGTAAGTGTAACCAAACGTTCTCTTATGAGCGTATTTCTGGTACACATCTATTAAGAGCTTGTAAACAATGTCTTTAAGAAAGTTATGCGTATTTATGTAAACTAAATATTGCATACATATTATAACATCATATATAGCTCGTTTTTTACTCTTGTTTATAATATTTTTAAATTAAACTAACCAATGAGATTCGTTTCTTCTACCGGTTAGCAATTTTTTAAATGCGAGCGGGAGAAAGGATCGGGAGGTACAGCCAAGATATCGTGCACGCCAAGGGCCTTGCCCTATGGCGGCCTATTTTATATAATTAAATACATTTAAATTAAGGTGCAAATTCATAATTAATGTCCCTATAAAAGATCTCTTGTAATAAAGTTTCTTATTTTAGAAACATAATTATCCTGACTAAAATAATTAACTATAATATAAAGAATGCTGATTAAAGATCTTAGTAGAGATCATGAAGCAATATGCCTTCCCACTCTGCAAACTGTTCTAAGAAAATTTATGTAATTAATGGAAAACAAGTGAAAACAGAAAAATTATTTGTATTGTTAATAACAATGTCCATCGATTGTATAAAATCTATATTATAATGCTGTGAACAAAAATGAAAAGAAGGGATGTTAATAAAGAAATGAAAACTTATCACCTATTATATACCATTTACTAATAGTTGTACCTGAGGCGATTAATTTGATTATGTGCTAATAATTAAAGTGATCATTCCTCGTATATATATCACACACACATATATATATATATATATATATATGAGAGTATATATATATGTGGAAAAGGTTGTTATATATATATATATATATATATATATATATATATATATATATATATATATATATAAATTTTGAATATAAAGAGAATAGGTGAGGTAGATAGAAAATTCCGGTTCCGGAAGGAAACTCAACTTCGGTGCACCCTATATATATATATATATATAAAGAGCAGTTATATGTTGTTATGGTTATATATATATATACATAGTTAGTTGGTTAAAACAAAGTATTGCTATATTATATATTATTATTATATATATGGTTGGTTATGTTATATTAGTTATATATTATTATATATATATATATATATATATAGAGCAGTAAGTTTTATATAAACATATATATATATTGTTATTGGTTAAGCATATATATATAGTTATTATTATATATATATATACATATATATATATAGGTTATATATATATTATTATATATATATATATAAGATATATATAAGATATTTTTAAACATATATATATAATATATTTTTGCACAATATATATATATATATATATATATATATATATATATATATATATATATATATATATATTATAGTTGAGTTATTATATATATATATATATATTATATATTATTATTAATATATACATATATATATATATATATATATATATGGTTGTGCTTTTATTGTTGTCAGATAACTTGCATATACGCTTTTTTATATGTACATATGTTTAGAGTATATTATATATATATATATATATATATATATATTAAAAGTTAAAAAAAAAATAGCAGAACAAAAGTTGGGTAAGTCGATTTTTTGCATTAAGTTTAACGACGGATGTTTGTAATTTGTATTTTCTTGGAAAACTTTAATTAATGAACAGATGATAAAGTAGCCATTAATAAAGACTGCGACTCTCACAGAGACTAATTTAAACTTTCAATTTGAAACTGTTTCACTTTTAAAATTAGAATATAAACAGTTTCTTTGAACTTTAGAAACTAAAACGGAGTTTTTATTCAATTTAAAGTGGAAGAAAATTAATCAAATTTTTTTATTTTCCATTATATTTATATAATTATATATGTATATTGTATTTAAGAAGTAACACGTAAAATAATAATAATAATAATAATAATAATAATAATAATAATAATAATAATAATAATAATAATAATAATAATAATAATAATAATAATAATAATAATAATAATAATAATAATAATAATAATAATAATAATAATAATAATAATAATAATAATAATAATGTGATGATACATCAGAACTTTAATGCCAAGTCTTTTTCAGAACCAGAATTGGTTCTTTTTCTAACTATTTCAGATTTAAGAAAATTTTCTAGTCTTTTTTTTTTTTCAATCTACTTTCATTGAGGGAAAAATCCAAAATCTGTGAAATATAAGATTCAAAATTTTTGCTTGAAATAAATTTAAAATTACAACAATAATAATGAAATAGCTCATTAAGAGCGTTTTCAATTTGACCAGTCATTCTTCCAAATTGATGAACGTTCTTACGTTTCAATTTAAATCAAAAATCAAAAGAAAATTCTTCAGTTTTGAGTTTTGTTTCCATTTAACAGCACAGACCTAGGCTTGTAAAGTCAATTAATAATAGATTTTATATATATATATATATATATATATATATATATATATATATACAAGTTAAGAAAGTATATATATATATATATATATATATATATATATATATATATATATATATATATATATATATATATATTTCTCTTATATATATATATATATACATATATATATATATATTATAGAAGAAGATATATATATATAGGTGTTATATATGTTATATGATATGTTTTATATATATATATATATATATATATATATATATATATATATATATATATATATATATATATATATATATATATATATATATATATATATATATTATTATTATTATTATTATTATTATACTTATCACCGTCTCCCACATAGAACTGCAGGGTGGGTGCTGCTTCAGTTCGGGAATGCAAGTTTAGCTTCTGCTTATTTGATATGTTCCAGGCTATTCTGGTAATTGCAACCTTTGAAGGAACTTTCCATGAACTATTCTTCTCCAAGTGATCCTGTCTCGCGTTAATCTATTTCCTTCATTCATACTAATCCCCTTTGCTATTAATAGCTCCTTTACTCCATCAACCCACCTCCATTTGGGTTTGCTCCTTCTCCTATTGCCTACCACTTTGGATTTAAAAACCTTCTTAGTCAATCTATAAGAATTCATTCTAAGCACGTCCGTACCATCTTGGTACCCATGATTTGCTCCTTCCATCAGTCATTCTATTCGGCACACATCCCTTATCCTTACATTTCTAATTCTATCTACGTTCACCATACATATACTCGACAAGCCTTTCATTTCTAAAACCTCAACTCTTTTTTTTCATGTTAGAGTTTAATGCTCACGTTTCACATCCATACAGAACAGTTGGAGCAAATATACACTCGAACAATTTTATTTTTACCTTCCTTGTTAAATTTCCATTTTTCCATAATTCTCTAAGGCTGCTTAATACTCTTTCACCCTCAGCAACCCTATGGTCAATTTCTTCTTCGGCGCTCCGAAAGACCCAATATCCGTTCCCTGGGCATCTAAAAACTGCTGTTCTCGCGTTTCCATTCAATTCCTGTATGATATTCCAACCCAGATTGAGAATTGTCTCTTTGGGTTTTGCACTAATTTTCAACACTTTACTTTTTAGCTGGATTAATTTTTAATCCTTTTTCTTTGCACACTCGTTCAAACTCAAGCACCAAATCTCGTAATATTAGCAGTTTTTTCTTTGTATCGGCAATCAACACAAATCGTCGGCAAAAAGTAAGACGCTTATCTCCCAATCTCATTCAGATTCTCTCATTCTCTCTTATCTCATTCAGATTCATATCAGCTCCTTTCCCAAATTTATCCATATCCTTAATTACACTATCTATAAAGATATTGTAAAAAACAAACCATGGAGATACAACACAAACCTTGTCTCAGACCCACTCCTATTTTAAACCACTCCCCTTCCTTCCTGTTAATCCTAACACACCCTCTACTGTTCGTGTAAAATGCTTTAATCGCCTTTAATAGCAAACCATTTATTCCATAACTTTCTAATGTTCTCCACAACTTCCCTCTTTGCACTCTATCATATGCCTTTTCCAAATCAAGAAAGCATGCAAAAACGTCTTTCTTTTTTTCTGAGAATTTCCCTGCCAGCATTCTCAAGGTAAATAACTGATCCACACATCCTCGACCATCCCTAAACCCACATTGTTCCTCTCCAATCTGTTTATCTGTAATACTTTTAACTTTTTATATTAAAATTCGTCCACATATTTTACCTACAACACTCATAAACTTATTCCTCTATAATTAGAACACTCTTTTTTTGTCCCCTTTACCCTTATAAATTGGTACAAGACAAGAATCTTGCCAATCTTGTGGTACCTCGCACTGTTCCCAGCAAACATTGAATAATCTCAACAGCCAATCCACAACAATGTTACCTCCCTTTTTCAACATTTCTACTTGCATAGCATCTAACCCAGAAGATTCCTTTTGACTTCTTCAAAACATTCACTATTTCATCCTTTGTAATATGCCCTACATTTACATTTCTAAACTCTTCCACCGTGATATTTTGTCTTCTTTCTTCCTCCTCATCTACTCTTCCAGCATTTAGTAGTTCCTTAAAATGTTTTCTCCATCTCTCCTCCACTTCTCTATCATCCTGAACTACATTCCCATCCAAAGCCTTTACTCCAATTATGACGTCTGCTCTCTTATTCCGAATCTTGTTAATCTCCTTCCAAAATAGTTTACTCTTCTCCTGAAAGTTAGCAACAATCTTTCCATTCCACCGTTCGTCTGCCCTTCTCTTTGCAGCTTCACTTTCATTTTAACTTCATTTCGCACTCTCTTGTATTCCTCCCATGTAGCTTGACTATTAATAGCTAAATGGTTTGCAAAAACTTCTTTTTTCCTTTTAATAATTGTTTCTGAAAAGAGCAGTACAGTTTTCTAATTTTTTTTTTTTTAGTAAAATATATAATTTTCCCAGTGTCTCAATTGATTCCGATGATTAATATTTATTCAAATATTCATATTGTTTAATATAAAAGAGAGATTATGGAGTATTGCAAAGCATTTTGACGAGATCTTCAGGTATAATTTCTAGTAATAAACATTGCAGTCCACAGTTGATTAAAGGTACAAAAAGAACTCGGCGTTCCGATATATTACTTTTCCAGATCTTCACAGCATTGAGTTGGTAGGTTTCATTTGTTGATGATATTAAATTTGCACACAGGTCATAGCCCTAGCCAACTAAAGGTCGGACTACTAATATATTATAGGACGGAATTACAGCGTACTTAGATGATTGTTTGTCTTGGGGGTCTGGCCACAGGATAAGAACGTAAGTTGGAAGTATAGGTAGACAAAACTGTCATTTAATACCCTGACAATATATATATATATATATATATATATATATATATATATATATATATATATATATATATATATATATATATATATATATATATATATATATTATATATGTCATATATATATAAGTTATATATATATAAATATAGCAAATAAAATATATATATATATATTATTACATATATATATATATATAAAGTATGTTAAGAGAAGAGCAGCAGCAGCAGCAGCAGCGTTTTAGTAGAGATATTATGCAAAGAGTATAAATATATATATGAGCATATGCATATGGTTATATGCTAAGGTTATATACAAGGCATATATATATATGTTATATAGTAGAGAGCAGCAGCAGCAGCAATATAAGCAAGCATATGTTATATATGTAAATAGCAGTTATATGTTATATATATATACATATGTATATATACATATATGTATATAAATATATATATATATATAAAGTATATATATATATATATATATATAGCATATATATATATATATAAATATATATGTTATTATATATATGTATATATATATATATGTTATATATATATATATATGCTACATATATATATAAGATATTGAGAGTTGAGTTGAAAGATATACATATATATAGTAACATATTACATATGTAAATACTGTTGGGCTAGATAAGTATATATATATATATATATATATATATATATATGAGTATATATATATATATATATATATATATATATATATATATATATATAGTTATATATATGTTAGTTAATATGTTATTAATGGGATATATCATTAATACATATCAATAATGGGATGTGAGTTAGGCCCTCATTCCTTTCTCGACTAAATCTTTCTCCTTCCCCTCATAATCCATGGTTCGGATCGTACCTTGTTCTCTGGCCATCTGAAAAATAGAGACTGCAGTGCAAGTATCGGGAGTGGGAGTGGCCTTCGTTCTCCTATCACTCTTGCTAATTTCCGTTCAAAGCTAAAAATCGCTGCAGGGATACTCTTCGACGAGCAAAGCGGGCTATCACAAACGAAAGTGCGCTAACTCCTTGGTTCTCCTACTGACAAATCTTTCTGGCCTCGTGCCAAAAACATCTCCTGCAACAACTTCTTAAAAATCTGTCTTTCCTCCTCTTATTCGTTCCTGATGGTTCGTTGCTAATCCTCCAACTGAAAAGGCCAATTCTCTGGCCTCCGCCTCTAACTCAACCCTTGATGATTCTGGCATTCCTCTCCTCCTCCTTCTCCTTCCTTGTGGTGTCCTATGCTCGGCTCTGTGATTACATTTGATCGGGTGCATGGGCCTCTGTGAAATCTATGAACGTTAGGGAAGGTGGCCCGGATGGCACTCCTCCCCCGTGTTTTGAGGGAGGTGCTCAAAGCTGGCCTCTCCTCGTGCCCAACTATATTTAGCCATGTCCTGGCTACTCAACACTTTCCCTCAGTGTTGCTAATGAACATGTCCAAACCCCGGATTCCAAAAGGGAAGCTGCTCTTGATCCTCCTTGAACTTACTGCCCTATAGCTCTCACTTCTGTATTCTATCTAAGATCTTTTGAAACCCTTCTCCAACCTCATTTCTTAGCTCATCTGGAATCTCATTCACTTTGCCTGATCGCCAGTACGTGGCTGGCGCTCGAGGTCTAAATTAAGGACATATACTTCCTATCTTACTGATTTATGGTCAGCCCCTAGGAACCATGTGGAGACTCCGGGTGCGTGGCGCTTAGAGCATATCCAGCACATTTGACCGGGTATGGCATGCGTCACTGCTCTGCAAGCTCCCTTCCTTTGGGTTTCTCTCTTTGGTTACTTATGTCTAGTTTTCTCAAATCGCTCAATATCGCCGTTGTTGAAGGGGCGACTTCTTCTTCTTTTTCTGTCAATTGTGGTGTTCCTCGTTCTGTCTTATCTCCTACTTTATTCTTTACTTTTCATTAATGATTCTCACCTGCACATCTAACTCTATCCACTCGTATGCTGATGACTCCGACCCTTCATTCTTCAACTCATTTCAATTCTGCTCCCTTCTTTTACTCTAGAATTGCCTCTCGTCTTAATCTTCCGATTCTATTCCTCGCAGATCTGGATAGAATTTCCGGGTGGGGTCGTCTCAACCTTGTGAAATTTAATTTTTAAAAACTCAACTTCTACAAATCTCCCTCTTTAAAACACCTTCCAACTTTCCTATCTCTTTCGACGGTTCTCTGTCTCTCCTGTTGACAATATAAACATCCTTGGCCTTAACATTAACAAAAATATTCTTGAAACCTCACATCACATTGGTTGCTAGGGCGGCCTCAAAGAAACAAAGTTTTGTTTAGACTGCGTGACTTTTTTCTTTTCCTCTCAGTTACTTCCAGCTATATTAAGGGCTCTTTAATCCGGCCCCCTTGTAGTGAGTACTGCCTCATATCTGCTGGGGCTCTTATTTCACCTGGGCTTTTGAATAGGGTCGAGTCAAAGGCCAAAAGACTTATAAAACTGTTCTGTACTTTCCACTTCACTGACCCCTCTATCTTTGCGGCGCGATGTTGGTGTTTATCTCTTTTCTATAGGTACCGCAGCGGCAGATGCTCGAGGGAACTTGTAACTCTTCGCGTACCACCACCTTTGCGTCGCCCTCGTAGCACTAAGGGGTGCTGTTTCTGCGCATGAGTTTTGTGTGGATATCGGTAACTCCAGGCTAGTACGCCGCGGTGCTTCCTTCTTTCCTTCGCCACCTCTGTTCTGTGGAATTCTCTTCCACTCTGTGCTTCCTGCTGAATTTAATCTTCCTCTCTTTAAGTTCGTCTGTGCCTCATCTGCGTAATTTGCATTAGTTGGTGAGCTTCTGAGATAGAGAAATACCCCTCCTTGAATAGGCTCTGCCCGTGAGTGGTGGTGACAACTATAAAAATATAGTATATATATATATATATATATATATATATATATATATATATATATATATATATATATATATATTTTATATATGCTAAATATATATATTATTATTCATATAAAAATTTACATATATATATATATATATATATATATATATATATATATATATATATATTATATTATATATATATATATATATATATATATATATAAGTTATTATATATACATATATATATATATATATATATATATATATATATATATATATATATATATATATATATATATATATATTATATAAATATATATATATATATATATATATATATATATATATATATATATATATATATATATATATATATATAGGTAGTATATATATATATATATATATATATATATATATATGGTAGAAAGATTTGGAGGGTGTGTAAAAGGAGGGGTGTGAAAGTAGATGTAGATAAGAGTAAGGTTATGGTTATTGTTATGACAGTCCTCGGTGTGAAGTTATAATCAAATGGTGAGCAGCTGGAACAAGCTGACTGAGTTTAAATATTTAGGATATATATATGTTGGACGAAAAGGGGAACGGATGATGCCGAGTGTAGTAGGTAAGTTGTGAATTGCAGGAAGGAGGCTGGTGCAGTTAAATCCTTGGTGGATGTAAAGGGACTAAGTCTTGAGTGCTAGT
>JABUQX010142498.1:20000-26198 GCA_015478945.1 Trachelipus rathkii
AGAGATTTTACATGGATTATATACTTTTGCACTAGTATTGAAATTCAATATGGGAAGATTGTGCTTGAGAGACATCAATTTTTCTGTCTTCTGCTGAGAGTCTGTTTTTCTTTTCATCATATATTAGCCCAGCATTACTAAATAATTTCACTTGAACTCTAGTTGGAGGACAGGCCAGGCATTTCCCCTTGCAAGTTTACTTAAGCGTCGGTAAACATTTGCATTTTGCTTAATTAATACACTCCACCAACTGATAGGATCGTCATTTGATTTGTATCTAGTCGTTTTCTTGGTGCGATAGTTTTCAATTATTTGCACTGCATCTTTGATAATGCGTCGTCTGTTTCTTCATCACACGGACTGGGTAAGAAATTTTCTTCTCAGTGAATCTGTTAAGCCATTTACTTGTAGAAGATGTTGGTTCTGTATATTTCATTTTTTTTCCTTTTTTAATGGATGGCTAATTAATAGGCTGTTCGGATTTCGAAGTTTTCCTTGCAAGTTTATTCAAGCGTGGGTAAACATTTTTGCTTAACTTTCCACCAGGGATTGGATCACCATTTGAATCTAATCGTTTTTCTTGGTGATAGTTTTCAATCATTTGCACTACATCTTTTGGTAATGCGTGTGTTTCTTCGTCCACTACTGGACTGTAGAAATTCTTCCAGTGAATCTGTTATTGATTTACTTGCAGAAGGTGTTGGTTCTGTAGATTGTTTTTTTTTTCCTTCGACTAGTGGTGAATTAATAGACTGTTCTGATTGAAGCTTTTCAACTCACAAAGTAATAATTTAACTTGTTCTAATATCGTTACAAAAAACTTGTTTTATAACGAATCTAAGTAAGTTGCAATAATAGTAGTTTGAAGATCATTAATTTCCACAGAACCAAAGCGTTTTTCTACTTCTAGTTTAATTACATCTTTCATTCTTTGAAACCATCATCATTTTCGATTGAAGATGGTTCAAAAATGCTTCCTTAGCGTTGAGATTAATTTTATTACAAAAGAGACAGAAGCTGTAGAGGCGCTGAATTTTTTGGTAGTTTCTTCAAATGGTGGTTTCAATAGCTTAATGCAGTGTGATATGATGTCAGTTTTCCAAAATTAATAAGAATGATAACTTTGGAATACGAACTGGCGTACGAAGCAGGAAGTTCTTTGTACCATTCTTTGCATCATATGAAGTGTACTATTTCCAGCGAGTTGGAATGTCTTTGGATAACATTAAAATATGGAATATCAAGCCGTTTTTTGAATTGTCTTCAACTCATTTACATTTTTATTTTCTTTTTCAGATTCATCTAAGTATTTTTATTATAAAATTCTTTATCCCGACAATAAACATCGCGCAACATCTGCAGGGCAAAGCGCGGATGCGGATGCGGATCTTTAATAATGTGCGGATGCTCGGCGGATGCGGATGACTCCAGATTACTTTTAGTTAATATATATATATATATATATATATATATGAAGAAAGATATATATATATATATATATATATATATATATATATATATATATATATATATATATATATATATATTTATTTTTTATATTTAAAAATATTTTATATATATATATATATATATATATATATATTTCGTTTCTAGATTTAAAATGTTAAAATCCTTCCGTCATTCATGGAGCCAAAGAGACTCAAAATAGCACATGAAAATTTAGTTCTTGTCTCCCTCATTTATATAAATATACTTAAAATTCTTTTGAATAGAACATATAAGATCTTCTCTTCATATATTAATCTCTTTAATACGTTTGACTTCCTAAGAATGCTATTTCGGGAGAATGGATTCCAAGGATTTATGATTGACAGCATATTCAAAAAAACAATTTTCCTTAAAATTTAAGGAGATATCTTGTACCAAATTGATACTACCCAAAAATATTTTGCGTGTGAAATTACTTTTTATGGGGAGAACGATTTGTGAAATTGAACGTATAATTAAATGGATATCTAAATCCAATTACCTCAGATCAAATTCAGATTAGTTCTTTCAAATGGAAAGAAAACTGGAAACTTCTTCAAAATTGAAGATAAACTTTCTTTATATCTATGCTAGTCAGTGAAATACACAAGTGGGATAACTGTGAGGACACCTACCTAGCAAAGCCTACTCATAGTTTTTCCATTCTCATTGTTGAGAATAAAGATATATCCTATATAACTTTGGAACATTTGCACCATAGCCCATATTCTACATTCAATTCCCATTCTCTTCAGAAAAATCAACCTATACAGAAGTCAAATTTTATTATTTTGAACTTTGAAAGAGAGCATGACATCTAATCTTTAGAATCCTTATGTTTTTGACACCACAATCCAAAGTTCAATAAAAACTAATGTTCAGAAAATATTTTAAAATTATATAAAGATTTGTCTTCTGATAGTACTTTTAACTATATCTATATTTTTATATACTCGTATATATTATTTTTATTTATTTATTTATTTATCTATTTGTGATTTTTATGTATATTGTTTAAAGTATATATATGAATGGGTGAGATTAAAAAGGAAAAGATTCCCTCAACTTAACAAAAAAAACTGTTTCCTGTCTAAACTACCAGTCAAATATAAAAACTTACCATTGTTCATTTTTAAAGGAGTATTTGAGCCTACAGTATGTAGCGTTAAATCTTTAATAATATTAACATTCTGAAATCTTAGTGCATTCAAAGTTGAAGGAATCTTTTCCTTTTTAATCTCAATGAGGTTTGGGTAGTAAAACAATTCATTTACAGTAAAGAATAGCCTTTTAATTATACATTTTTGTTTGTATCACCTAAACAAATATCTTTATCGATTCATAAAATGATGTACAATAACTACTGGCTTAATTTTACTATCTTGTTTTGAAAAAATCAAGTCCTGTTAGGTAAGAGCAATTTGGTCTCTGTTATTCATTGCCACCTTCCTCCGTATTATTTGAAGCTGGCTAATTTAAAATGTTGTTGTAAAATTCTCTGTACTCATCAGGCACATAATGAATAAGTCTTGAAACATCTTCGAGCTTCTTTTTGTTGATAGGAACTCTGCCGGTGTAGGACCCTTGAGAGGGAAGGATACAATTTACCCCTTTAAAAATTTGAAAGATGACATTGTGAATCTATCAACAAAGTCTCTTGCAGCAATGTATCCTCTCTCTTCTTGCTTAAAAGTAGATGTTTGTACTTGATAAATTTAAATTGTTCATTTGATCCAGGTGTCAAGATCTTTGCAGTCTATTTAAAAAGAATAGGCCACCAATTTTTGAAATCTTTGATTTCATCATTTCTCAGTGAGTGAACTTTAAATTTCTGCTCCTTCAATCATTTCATCATATTGGACAAAGGAGTAAATTCGCTCAAAGCGTCGAATAATCATTTTAATTATTCCAAAGTCACGGTTGCGCGGAAGGAAGCTGTGAATTCGTACTGGAAAGTAGTAATTTGTCACATTAAACCGTCTTTTTATAGTTAGGCTCAGAAGAAATCTTATTAGTCTATGATTTCAATTTTGGCTGGGAAAAGCATCGCTAAAGATGTGCAACTCTTTAACTTCAGGAGAAATATCGCTAGTAATATAGTGATTCACATTGAACGAATTTTAGCGGGGCATTTATTTTCTATGCCTTCGTGATATGTGTAGAACATTGCTTTGTGATTACCCAGGCTATGTACACCAAAAAAACATAATGACAGTTTTCGCAAATAGAACATCTTTTGCACTGGCATAGATAGTAAAGAAAGATTCTGCATGAAATCGAAAACTATTCCGGCAACATCATTCCTGTTATTACACATTTCAGTAACTTCATTAATTAGTCATATTGTCACTCCCTTTTCTCTTCTATATGGGACTTACACATTCACTCACAGACATTTTGCCAGTGCAGTTTCAACGCATAGCAAATACAAACTTCCGAGGATAAATGAATTATTATTCTTAAAACACTAGCTAATAAATAATAAGTAATAAACACTTCACAAAATAAACTCAAACTGCACACAGCTGAGTTGAAGAAAGGAAAGATTCTAGGAATGTTTTCCTTTTAAAATTCACTTCCAACTTCCACGTCCTACAGTGGCATATAAAACAATGGAATCTTTCTATTCTTTACATCATTCGATGCAGCTACGTAAGGACTACAAAATGGCTATTTCAGTTTATTTTCACCAAAAAGTGGAATCTTTTCCTTTTTCTCTCTCTCTCTCTCTCTCTCTCTCTCTCTCCATACACACACATACACAAACACACATATATATATATATATATATATATATATATATATATATATATATATATATATATATATATATATATATATATATATATATATACTATATATATATATATATATATATATATATAGAGAGAGAGAAAGAAGAGAGAGATGAAAGTACTGGTGAAATGATCAGAGCGGGCACGAGATGGTGATTGATTGGATTTTGGAAGTTGTGTAATACAAAGCGTTTATAGAGGGTATAGGTTCAAGGGATTGGACGAGAGCTTAATAGTACCCTTATGTAAAAATTTAAGGGAGAAAAAGGGAACTGTAGAAATTATGGGGGAATAAGTTTATTGAGTGTTGTAGGGAAGACATATGCTGGTATTTTGGTGGTCGAAAGGGTGAGTGAGTCGAGTAGTTGAAGGACTGATTGAGTGAAACAAAAGGTGCGTTTAGGAGTACCAGAGGATGTGTGGATCAAATCTTTACATTGAAACAAATGATTGAGAAAACGAGAGAGAAGAAGAATAAATGTATTTAGGTTTATGGATTTGCAACAACAGGCGTATGATAGAGTTAATAGGGAAGGTTCATGGCAGGTGTTGATGATATATGATGGTGGTAGTAGTAAGCTGAATGGAATCAAAAGTATGTGACGATAGTGACGTGTGTGTAAGAATTAATGGTGTCAATGGTGAGTGGTTTGGGATTAATAGCGGGGTAAGACAGGGTTGTGTTATAATCTCCCTTGGTTATTGTTGCTCATATGGATGGGGTCTGAAGGGGCTGAGAGGTGGGGATGAGTAATGAATTGTTACAGAATGGTGGAGAATGGAATGAGTGGAGGGTGCCTACCTATTATATGCAGATAGTTTTGGTTCTGTGTGGTGAATCTGAAAGAGGTTTAAGGAAAGGATTAGTGAGAGATTTGGCAGGGTGTTTATGTAAAAGGAGGGCTTGAAAGTAAACGTGGATAAGACTAAAGTTATGGTTGTGAGTGAGGACCTCAGTGTGAAGTTATGTTAGTGGTGAGCAGCTGGAACAGAACAACACAGGGTTTAAATATTTAGGGTGTATATGTTTGGATGAGAAGGGGAACGGACATTTTGCAGAGTGTAGTAGGAGGATGTGAATGGCGGAGAGGTGGCTGGTGCAATTAAATCGTTGGTAATTTAACAAAAGGACCAGTCTTTAGGTATTACTAGGAGTTTTACTGAAGGTATGTTGTTATGTTTATTGTATAGTAGTGAGACTATGGTCTGGAATAAGTATAGAATCTAAAAAGTTCAATGTGTTCAGATGGACAAATCTTAAGGGTGTGCTAGGTGTGAGAAAAATTAATAAAGGGAAGGAATGAACCCCATTAGGGAGTGGTGTTAGCTGTGTGACGAAGAAAGGTATATGAGAGAATAAATAGAGATATGTTGAGATGGTTTGGTCATGGAAAGGATGAATGTTAGTCGATTTGGTTAGCGGATGTATGGTGGCGAGGGTGCTGGGGAAAAACCGACCGGCTGGAGATGAAGAAAGTGGATTGAGTCAGTAAACGAATGTTTGAAGGAGAGAAATGTGAGTTTGGTAGAGGCGAGAAGAGGGGTGTATAACAGGAGGAGTGAATGGCCGGGGATTGTGAGGGGTATGGTTGTGGCCCACCTGGGCCCAAGGGATGAACCACCCATTGACGATCTACCGCCAATGAGGTCATCTTTGTCCATGGCTTTTAGGGTGGATTTTCTGACTGCGATGAGTTCCACTAATTAATGATACTGAGGGGCGGTAAGGCTGGGCTTTCTTTTCGGCTTGGGTCATCATATGCTTCTACTGCTTTTCTTTTCCGATGCCCGTCCTTTGCTTACTTCCATTCTTTGGGGAATATAAGGAAGATAAAGAAAGAAAGAAGAGAATATATATATATATATATATATATATATATATATCTTTATATATATATATATACTATATATATAT
>JABUQX010142499.1:15000-22500 GCA_015478945.1 Trachelipus rathkii
ATTTTCCCTAACTTTCTTTTGCCGAAATAAAATTGGGAAGAAAGTTTGTGTTTAGCCATTAAAAGACGAGTTTTAATTCTTATAATGCAAGACTTCAACTCTCTCTCTCTCTCTCTCTCTCTCTCTCTCTCTCTCTCTCTCTCTCTCTCTCTCTCTCTCTCTCTCTCTCTCTCTCTCTCTCTCTCTCTCTCTCTCTCTCTCTCCATTGAAATATGAAGGGTTTAAAAAAAATATAAAAGACGATTAAATAAATTACAAAGGAAAAACATTGCGAGAAGTTTCCATATTTTTCTTTTTAATTGCAATTACTCTATCTTGGAAATGATATAAACTCAACATAAGGAAGAAAGAAAGAACATTTACAAATGGGGAAGGAAAGTTAAAAATGAATAGAAGAATATTAAAGAAAAATACTGCATTAATTAGGCAAAAAGTGTTCATATAAATAAGACCATCTAGAATATTACTTACTAATATGAAAAAAATGTTTTTCATTTCTTTCACTTTAGCTTATGTAAAATTTTACAAAAGCATTTAGGTTCAAAGTCCGTTTTTAATTAAGTCTATTTCAGCTTCAACTTTCCATTTAAACTTGAAAAAAATAGTCGCAACATATTTTTCCAAAAATCTTTTCAATTGTGTGTTTTAAATTGTTATAATAAAGTATCATTGAATGTCACATTCGTATCCGCGAATGCGGAAAATCAGCATTAAACCTGACTTCAGCAACTGCAATTTAAAATTTCTCCACATCCGCATTCTCAGTTTTAAAATGCGAATGTTACGGATGTATAAAAACAATACATATTATACTATCAATCTGTTTTGTAATGTTTAACTATTAGATTAAGTTTTTGGATATTAAGAATGTGATAATACTCCTTGGAAGAGGAGGACGATGGCTTCGTCAGGAGCAACGTAATTTCCCTCCTTTGGATATACATATAGTTGTGTTAGGTTGGCTTGAAGATTTTCCTGCACTAAGTTTTCTTTAGGTTCATCCTTTTTGTGCTTTACCTTCAGAAAGGGAAATCTGACGAACTTGTTTAGAGGGTACTTTCACCAATTTCCCCCTGTATTACCTGTTCCTACCTGATCACAAACACTCACATAAACATATATAATTTTTAAAGAATAACTTGTAAAATAGGGAACCATAAACCCGACGGAGATGCTTGGATATATAGCATCCAAAGAAAAAATCTCGTCTACTTCTCCTCCCATCGCCTCTTAGAAGTTGACTGCCTCAGGATGGGATTAATACCGTCCCGACTTCGCCGCCGGCTTGCACTGGTGTATGGCCTTCTTTTCTTAACTAACTTCTACATCGTTTTCCATCAATATTTTAATTTTCACTCTGTAGAAGACAACTTTTTCTTGACCGAAACTCAGATTCTTATTCCCTCCGATACAAATCCTGCACTGTTCCCTCCTACTGTTTCTATCCTCAATCTTTAGTCAAAGACAGATGTAAATATGAGTGCAGCAAAGTTGTTTGTTCGCGTTTTTTTTCTTTGGAGACTGTTGAATTTTCCATTCTATGGCTAAGGCTCTTATGTCAATCCACATCTAAAATCAATTGTTTTGCTTATTTTTCTTCTAACTCTTCTGAATATCTCAAATTCTCTGATTTCTAAACACTAATACAGAGACCACATTCTCTCTCCTTTCTCTGCAATCATCATTTAAGTGATTTCAATGTTCACAACTACCAATATGCCTCTTCAAATTCTAAAGATATATTCGTTGAATCATTCTTCAATTTTTTTTATCAGGAAAGCTTTAAGCAGATGGTGCAATCTTTTCTCTTAACTTTTAAACCTTCTCCTTATACTGTTAAAACTCTTTCAACTACTAGGTTCCACTAACTACTTTCTCATCTCTGTATCCAGTTCTATTTCTTCAAGTTTTTGGCATTTCGGTACAGCAAATTGGTCACACTTGCGGTCAAATTCTTTGATATCGTTTGGAATGATTTACTGCTCCGGCGGTAGGAGGTCTTCTGACAACGCAGAGCTCATAAAGTAAATGGCACTCACTAGTAAAGAATTTTTCATCCCATATTCTTTACTTTCAGCTAAACTATCAAACCTTGGTTTAGCTCTTATTCATAGCGTGACATTCTCAGCTGGGACGCTGCTTTCAAAAATTACTGCCATCTTCAAATGTTAGAAACTCATGCAATTTATATTTCTTTCAGGAATTGCATAAAATCTATTCTCAACAAAACCAATAGCTCGATTCTCCAAAGAAAATGCAATGATATTACCGGTTCCTCTTCCTCCCGATCTTTTGAGCATTTTGCAACAGATGTTAACTCTAACTGCTTCCTCTTTTCCTCCTCTGGCATCTTCCAATAACAAAACTGCCTCTTTACTCTCTGCTAAAGATCAACTTTTCAATCAAAACTTTGCGTCACTCCAGCAGAAATATATATATATATATATATATATATATATATATGTATATATATATCATAATATCTATATGTATGTATCTAATAAATACACTCTATATATATATGTAATATATATGTATATATATAATAATAATAATAATATAATAACATAATATATAATATATATATATAGTATATGTATGTATATATGTATAATATATATATATATATATGTATATATAACAATATATGTAATAATAATAATATAGCATAAAACTTAAGAGGGAATGTGTAGCAATATGTAACATAATATAATAATATAATAATATATATAATAACAATAGCAGCCAACCAATATATATATATATATATATATATATGTATATATAAGCTATAATATATATATGTATATATATGTATATATATATATATATACATATATATATATATATGTAATAAACATGTATCATATATATATATATATATAATATAATATGTAATATGAAATATAATAATAATACATAAATATATATATATATATATCTTTCAAATAATATATGTAATAATAACAACAACATATATAATAATATATACTACATATATATATATATATATATATATATATCTATAACTATATATATATGTATATGTATATATAATATAGATATATGTATTAATATATATGTTATATATATATATAATAACTATATATATATATACTCAATATTAATACTCTTTATATATAATATATATATATTAGTAATAACAACAATAACGCCTTAGCCAACAATAACCTTAACTAATGCGCCTGCGCCTTTCCATATAACATATATATACCAGCATACGCCAATAGCATATAACAACTGTAACCTTATATATAATATATATCTTGTATATATATATAGTGATCTACATATAACATATATAACATAATATATATATATATCATATATATATATATATATATATATATATATCTACTTTATATATTTATATATATTTAATACCTTGAACTCTTTCCCTCTAACATATCTCGTAAAAGTATATATATATATATTATATATATATATTGTTATTTAGCTCTTTATTTACTTATTATTTTAGAAATGAATTGATTTGTTTAAATTACTTATAATAATTATGAGAAACTTATCACAAATTTCAAAAATAATTATGTAATTAAATAAATAAATAAATAAATAAATAAATAAATAAATAAATAAATGGATCATTCAATATATGAAATTGGGATTGAATTGCCATATTTAATAGATGTAAATAATAAATAAAATAATTAAATTTTTGAACTAAGAATTTCCTAATCTTGCAAACAATTAAAGATCAATAAAATGTTAAAAGAATAACATGTTGATGAAAATTAATAAAATAATAAGCCAAAATTAAAACAATAATAATTGGAAAGAAACAAATGAATTAAAATGTGAGAAGGCAGGAAAAATATAATTAACAAAGGAAGAAATTTCTCTCAATTAATTTTTCACCTTTGATTAAAAAAAAAGAAAGAAAGAAAATAGACAAGAAATTAAATTGAAATTATTTCATGTATCGTGAGGGTTTTCTCTTTCTTCTTGTCTTATTTACAAGAAAGAAAGAAGATTTATTTGCATTCCCTTTCTATATTTCATCTTTAATTCTGAATAACTTTTCGATGCATTTATTTTTAGAAGTTTCTAGGGAAATGTTGTTGCTTTTGTTGTTCTCTTTATAAATATATATTGTACTGTAAATATTTGCTCTTCGCATTCCTTTATTCTAACATATATATATATATATATATATATATATATATATATATATATATATATATATATATATATATATATATATATATATATATATATATATACTCTATATATACTAACCTATCTTTATATATATATATATACGTGAGCATCGTTTTAAAATAATGTGGGTGTTAATGCAGAGAAAGAGAGAGAGAGAGAGAGAGAGAGAGAGAGAGAGAGAGAGAGAGAGAGAGAGAGAGAGAGAGAGAGAGAGAGAGAGACAGAGAGAGAGAGAGACAGAGAGAGACAGAGACAGAGACAGAGACAGAGAGAGACAGAGAGAGACAGACATACAGCTTATTCTCTGTCATCTCATCTGATCGCCCTCAAAGGCTTATCTCTATTTAAAAAAGGTATATATTTTTTTCTTTTAATTGCTCAAGAGATTCCAATGATTCCGTTCATTGCTCTCTCTCGCTCTTGCGATGAAGTGAGGCAGTTCTGGTCTCAACAAGCCATTTTTTCTTGTCTTGGGGGGAAAATTTCCTATTTAAATATGAAAAGAATTAATGGAATTTTTGTTATTTGAAGATATCTGAATACCATTTAAATCAGTTCATTAATTCACGGGCCTGCAAAAGTTAATATTTGGAAAATTATTTTGAATTTCTTGCCCTGATTTCAAATATGACCTCAGTTTTTTTTCATCACGTAAAGTTATTTTGTTTAAAAACAAAAATTACAAAAATTTAATAAGTAAAATTTATTTCTAACGCTTAAATAGAAATACAGCGTACAAAATGTGTAGTAAAAATAAAGCAAAAGCATACAAATATCATTTAAAATCAGTCTAAGTCTTCATAATATAGTTTCCTGTTTTCATCGATTAATCTTTTGGTACTTTTCCGCTTGTGCTCATTATGTGGATTGTCCGTCTTTAGCATAAAGCAGTAATGGGCAGTAGTAATGGGTCATGTGTGCCAGGCAACCGTCAGCGATCAATGGTATCTGCCGTCACTAAACCTTCCCCTTTTTGATATTATTGTAGTTTTTTCTTGCTGTTTAATGTATGTTATTGTTATTATGATGCATACACATGTATAGCATATACATGTGTACTAATACTTACATATGCTTACGTGTTTATTTCTGTTGTTTTGTTTGATGTTTGTCTTTGTATGGTTCGTTCGCGCATTGGTGAAGGTACACAATCACACGCACACAAAGAACAAGGTCATGATGTTGATGACGTTATAAATTAGTTCCTGTCGTTTGATGATGCACGCGGCATACAATATATATATATATATATATATATATATATATATATATATAACTATATATATATATATATATATATATATATATATATATATATATATATATATATATATATATATATATATATATATATTTTTCTTTCTTTCTTTATCTCTTCCTTCTATTTTCCCAAGAATGGGAGTAAGGTGCGTGACGAGCATCGGAAAAGAAAAGCAGTAGAAGAACATGACATAAAGTCGAAAAGAAAGCCCAGCCTTACCGCCCCCTCAGTACCATTAATTAGTGAGAACTCATCGCAGTCAGAAAATCCACCCTAAAGCTTCATGGGACAGCGATGAACCCTCACTATGGTAGATCGTCAATGTAAGGGTTCATCCCTTGGACCAAGCCCACAACCATACCCCTCACAATCCTGCCATTCACTCCTGCTATACACCTTTCTTCTCGCCTCTCCAAACTCACATTTTTCTCCTTCAAACATTCGTTTACTGACTCAATCCACTTTTTCTTCGGTCTCCCAGCCGGTCGGTTCCCAACACACTCGCCACTATACATCCGCTTAACCAACCGATTATCATTCATCCTTTCCATATGACCAAACCATCTCAACATACTTTCATTTATTCTCTCATTTACCCCTTTCTTCACACCACACAACTCTCTAATACGTTCATTCCTCATTTTATCAATTCTTCTCACACCTAGCACACCCCTAAGATTGTCCATCTGAACACATTGAACTTTAGATCTATACTTCTTATTCCAGACCATAGTCTCACTACTATACAATAACACAGGTAACAACATACCCTCATGTAAGACCCTAAGCACACTCAAGACTTAGTCCCTTTACATTCACCAACGATTTAATTGCACCAGCCACCTTCCTGCCATTCACGTATCGTGAGGGGTTTCCCTTTCTTCTTGTCTTATTTACAGGAAAGAAAGAAGATTTATTTGCATTCACTTTCTATATTTCATCTTTAATTCTGAATAACTTTTCGAAGCATTTATTTTTAGAAGTTTCTAGGGAAATGTTGTTGCTTTTGTTGTTCTCTTTATAAATATATATTGTACTGTAAATATTTGCTCTTCCTGTTCCTTTTTTCTTACACTTACACACACACACACACACACACACACACATATATATATATATATATATATATATATATATATATATATATATATATATATATATATATATATATATATATATATATATATATATATATATATATATATATATATATATATATATTTTTATATATAAATATATATATAAACAGATATAGATATATATATATATATATATAATAATAATTTTTGTATATTTTTATATTAATTTTTTTATATGTATATTTACACCATGATATTATATTTTCTTAATATGAAATATATATATCTGTAATATAAATATATATAATAATATATATATATAATAATAATATAATATATATATATATATATATATATATATATATATATATATGTATATATACACGTGGCATCGTTTTAAAATAATGTGGGTGTTAATGTCAGAGAGAGAGAGAGAGAGAGAGAGAGAGAGAGAGAGAGAGAGAGAGAGAGAGAGAGAGAGAGAGAGAGAGAGAGAGAGAGAGAGAGAGAGAGAGAGAGAGAGAGAAAGAATGGAGACACAGAGGGAGAGAGAGAGAGAGAGAGAGAGAGAGAGACAGACAGATAGACAGACAGAGAGAGAGAGAGACAGAGACAGACAGAGACAGAGACAGAGACAGAGACAGAGACAGAGACAGAGACAGAGACAGAGAGACTGACATACAGCTTATTCTCCGTCATCTCATCTGATCGCCCCCAAAGGTTTATCTCTATTTAAAAAAGGTATATATATTTTTTCTTTTAATTGCTCAAGAGACTCCGATGATTCCGTTCATTGCTCTAGCTCTTGCGATGAAGTGAGGCAGTTCTGGTCTCAACAAGCCATTTTTTCTTGTCTTGGGGGGAAAAATTTCTTATTTAAATATGAAAAGAATTAATGGAATTTTTGTTATTTGAAGATATCTGAATACCGTTTAAATCAGTTCATTATTTCACGGG
>JABUQX010142499.1:32500-48578 GCA_015478945.1 Trachelipus rathkii
TGCTGGAATGCTGGTCCAATTTTAGTGCGGAGTAAAAAAAAAAAAAAAAAAAAAAAAAATCTCAAAAACTACAATAGCTACAGCGAAAAAGAATACATTTTTGGAATCCTCGTAAAATTTTGGATAGGAAAATGTAAAAAAAAATAAAAAAATAAAAAAAATTATTGTTAATAATTATAGTAATATGATTAGAGAGCCTATTTAGAGACCTTTTATTGGTTACTCGTTAAAATAAATAGACTTTCTATTAAATTTTGCTTTTTTTTTAACTAAAGAATACCCCAAGGGTATACCGCACCGATGGCAGGAGTCGGGGTCTCTCGGCCTTCCGGGGAACTACGGGGTAGGACTAATTCCCCCCTCCGGGGAGGGTCTCCGGAACCCCCGCACTTTGGTATTTGGGTGTCGCGGGGGTTCCTCCGCCCCTCCCCTACGGGGTATGGAAAACGTCCCCCCCTGTGTTCCCCGTCGGCTCGAGCCCCCTAAATTGCCGTGTAATACCTTTACAAATAATATATATATATATATATATATATACTATGTCCCAGCACCCCCCCAAAAAAAAGCCAATTTTTATGTTTAATTTTTTTTTTTTTTTTTTTTTTACATTTTTCCAGATAAAACCTACAAAAAGGATTCAAAATGTATTTCCTTTCATCAGCTTTTTTAGTTTTCGAGATATGATTTTTTTTTTTTTTTTTTTTTTTTACAGTTTCCCTCGGTAAATTTTGCCAGGATTCCAGCAATGTATTCCTTTCGGTATGTGTTGTATTTTTTAGATTATTGATTGTGTCTCTTCTAGAGGCTTTATATATATATATATATATATATATATATATATATATATATATATATATATATATATATATATATATATATATATATATATATATATATATATATATATATATATATATATCTTTACTAACTACTCTATATTTCTTTCTTCTTATATATATATATATATATATATATATATATATATATATATATAGGTCAGCGTTTGTAGTATAACCGTCATATGTATCTTAAAAACTATTAATGCTTTACAATGGGCAGATACATTTGGTGGAGAGATGCTGATCCCAGTCTAGTACGGAAATGAACATATATATCAAAACTACAATAGCTGAAAGGGTACATTTTGGAATCCTTGTAAAAAAAAATTTCACATAGGAAAATGTAAAAAAATAAAAAAATAAAATTTATTGTTAATAATTATAGTAATATGATTAAAAGGCCTATTTAGATGGTAAAAGGCCTATTTAGAGACTTTTTTGGTTACTCGTTAAAATAAATAGACTCTATTAAATTTTGCTTTTTTTTTTTTTTACTAAAGAATACCAAGGGTATACCGCCCCGATGGCAGAGTCGGGGTCTCTCGGCCTTCGGGGAACTACGGGGTAGGAATTATTTCCCCCCCTCGGGAGGTCTCCGGAACCCCGCTCTTTGGTATTTGGGTGTCGCGGAGGTTCCTCCGCCCCTCCCTACGGGGTGCTTCGGAAAACATCCCCCTATGTTTTTAATCGGCTCCGAAGCTAGTGTGCCGTATAAAGCATTTTCCTATGTGAAATTTACAAGATTCCAAAAATGTATTCTTTTCGCTGTAGCTATTGTAATTTTTTTTGAATATATTTTTTTTTTTTTTCATTTTCCGTACTAAATTGGACCAACATTCCACCAATGTATTCCGTTTTACTGTAGCATTGTAGTTTTTAAGATACATATGACAGTTATATTAATACTAAGCCATATATATATATATATATATATATATATATATATATATATATATATATATATATATATATATATATATATATATATATATATATATATATATATATATATATATATATATATATATATATATAACTAACATATATACTCTGCTCTTTATATATATATATGGCTTCAGCATCCCGAAGAGGCCAGGCATGTAACTAGAAAACTATAACATCTACAGGAAAATAAATAACATTTTGATTTCAGCAAGTAATTTCATCGAAGGAAACTTAAAAACAATTTATTTTATTCTAATCTTTATTAATAACTCCTTAAATATTAGTAAAATCTTACACCTGAAATAGTGCACGCTCTGATTGACCTTAAAACCTGCATTATCTCGAGACAAAAGTTGCCAAATACCATTCTTTTTACGCTTTGGAGAAAATATTATTTTTCTTTTTATATCCTTTTCAGGGGTTCGAGACGACGGAGGGGGACAGAGGGGGACGAAGTCGCCGTCGTCTGGCCGAGAAACCCGACTCTATCCATCGTTCTTGTTTACCCGAGGGGGTATTCGTTAGTTTTAAAAAAAAAATTCAACATTTGGCACTTTTGCGTGCTCACTCGGAATAAGGGAACATCTTCGAATTGTCAAAAACTAATTTTTCAACATTTTTAACAATTTTAATTTTGTAAAAGCTTTATTTTTATTTATTTTAATTTCCGCGGTAAAAATGTCTTCCTGATTAATAAAATGATATTTATTTTCATGTAGCTGTTATAGTTTTTTAGTTACATGCCTGACCTTTTCGGGATGCTGACCTATATATATATATATATATATATATATATATATATATATGCTCTTTATATATATATATATATATATATATATATATATATATATATATATATATATATATATATATATATATATATATATCTGCTATATATATATATATATAGGCTTTTAGGTACTTTCTGTACGTGTACTGTAACTCAAGAGCAGAGCCCTATTCACGGAGGAGGTGTTGCACGCCAAAATTTCATCCGCTAGCGCAAATTACGCAGATGAGCACAGACGCAGGCTTTAAAGTGAGGAATATTAAATTCAGCAGGAAACACAGAAGATGGAAGAAGTTCCACAGAACAGGAGTGGCTGGAAAGAAGGAGGCGCGAACTAGCCTGGAGTTAGCAATATCTACACAAAACTCGTGCGCAGACACAGCACCTTGTGCTACGAAGGCGTCGCAAGTGATGGTACGCGAGTGGTAATTTCGATCGAACAACTGCCGCTACGGTACCTATAGAAAAGAGATGAAGCACCACATCGCGCCGCAAAGATAGAGGGTCAAGTGACTATATATATATATATATATATATATATATATATATATATATATATATATATATATATATATATATATATATATATATATATATATATATATATATATATATATATATATATATATATATATATATATATATATATATATAAGATTCCCTTAAAAGTATGTTTTCTTTAAAAATATTAAAAAGAGCCAGTTATACATTATACTTATAGGCCTATATATTTTTATATATAAATATTTGCAATCATCGTTTTTGTTTTTGATTTGATTATGTCAAATTAAATTAAATGTTAAATTTTCTAATTTCAAGCAAAATAAATAATTATTTTGACGAACTAATTACTTTTAAATTAAAATTTTCTATAAAAATAAATACAAATTGGCAACTGCCGACACCTTTGAGATAAAGTATGAGAGCTTTTAGCAAGCAGTTTTTCTGTGCCATATTACGTGTCTATCTTGAGAAAGTTAAAAATTATTTTTTTGTCATTGACTCATTTTATATATCACGTTCATACACTCGTGTATAGGTGACGCTTTGCATAAAGTTGGGGAACATGTCAGTGACTGTAAAATTTTTCCTATAGTCGCCCTCAATCATATTTGACTGACGTTATAGACATTTTACCATTATAATTGATTTGTTTGGCCTCTGGTGAACACATCTATATTTTAGTTTTGGCCTCGTTGGCTTGTTTTTGATAATTTTTTTTTTCATGATAAAAAAATCATATAAAGGGAGAATGAAATGGGAGTTCTCTTTATGTTTTATCTCAATAAGAAAAGTATTTGCAATGAAATGAATAATAATATAAAAATGAATAATATATAAAAAAATAATAAATAGAAATAAAGGTAATTGTTACCCAGATGGTTGTCACCCCGATTTTTATGAAAATCACAGGATATACTCTAAAAAAATAATAATAAAGAATGGTGAAAACGAAAATCGTCGCTCTCCTTATGAAAAAAAGTTACAGCCTCTCAAAGTTGTTAAAAACCCCATAGGATTTGTTATTAAAAAAAAAACCAAAAAATTTTTTTTTTGAAAATCACAGGATATACTCCAAAAAAATAATAATGAAGAATAGTGAAAGCGAAAATCGGCAGTCTCTTTAGGAAAAAAAGTTACAGCCTCTGAAAGTTAAAAATTTTCCCATAGACTTTCTTATAATAAAAATTAGTGGGCCTCATGCTCGTTTTAGGGCCATCCTAGTTCAGGTTATGATAAGATTTGTTAATTCTACATAGATTTTCTCTGTGTATACCTAACAAAACTTATCATAACCTGACTTAGAGGGCCTGAAATGAGACCTAACCTGGATCGATCAATATTGAAAAGTCTATGGGATTTTTAACAACTTTGAGAGGCTGTAACTTTTTTTCCTTAAGAGAGCGACAATTTTCGTTTTCACTATTCTTCATTATTATTTTTTTTAGAGTATATCCTGTGATTTTCATAAAAATCGGGGGTGACAACCCTCTGGGTAACAAATTACCGAAATACAGCAATTTAAAAAAATAAAAAAAAAAAAAAAAAATATTACTAATATATATATATATATATATATATATATATATATATATATATATATATATATATATATATATATATATATATATATATATATATATATTTAGCCAGCATTTCGATTAGCCATCATATGTATCTTAAAAACTATTAATGCTACAGTAAAAAGGAATACATTTTTGGAATCAGCGTAAAATTTTAGTTATGAAAATTATTATTTAAGTATAATTAATGTAATAAATAATTAATATGTTTGTGTTAATTGAAAAATTCTATCAAACATCTGGCATCTCTAAAAACTTCATTGTAAAGCGGTCTAAAATCGCTAAAATCTCTCATGTGCACAAATTATATATATATATATATATATATATATATATATATATATATATATATATATATATATATATATATATATATATATATATATATATATATATATATATATATATATATATATATATATCTATATATATATATATATATATATATATATATATATATATATATATATATATATATATATATATATATATACTCTGTGCTTTTTCGTATATATATATATATATATATATATATATGTTTTACTAGAGTTTGAGCCGACTGGGAGCCTGGGGGGACGTTTCCACCCCGTAAGAAGGGCGGAGGAACCCCCGCGGCATAATACCAAGAGCAGGGGTTCGAAGGCCTTCCCCGAAGAGAGGAAATCTACCCCGTCATTCCCCGGAAGGCCGAGAGACCAAGCCTGGCATCTCTGCGGTCAACTCCTGGGTATTCTTCAGTTTTAAACACCACCCAACATTAATTAAAATAAGTTTAAAATTACTATTCTACATTTTATTCACTTCTTTTTAAAACTAATTTTTTAAAATTTTTAAGAAATGTCTCATAACTAAAATTTTACGCTGATTTGAAAAATGTATTCCTTTTTACTATAGCATTAATAGTTTTTAAGATACATATGACGGCTTGAGACCCCTGACCCCTACTGGAAAAAAGTGAGTCGATCCTGCAGAATTTTCTACTGTTTATTTTCTTCTGAACAGAAACTGGAGTTTTGCCATATATATATATATATATATATATATATATATATATATATATATATATATATATATATATATATATATATATATATATATATATATATATATATATATATATATATATATATATTTATAAGTGGTTGACTCCAGGAGCAAAAATCAATAATTAATGTATCGTTATTTTAATAATTATAGGGTAAATACATTAAATTTTGGGGTAACCTAACCTAACTTAACCTAACCTAACCTAACCTAACCAAACTTAACCCAAATTAACCTAACCTAATATTAACGGAGTCAACCACTTATAAATGTCCATATATATATATATATATATATATATATATATATATATATATATATATATATATATATATATATATATATATATATATATATATATATATATATATATATATATATATATATATATGGTAATAGTCAGGGATGGCATGAAAAAATCAACTGTTTTTTTTTAAAAAAATATTTTTTTTTTTTTTTTTTTTCATTTTTTTTTTTTTTTTTTTTTTGGGTATATTTAAGTGATTTAAGTTCAATTGAAAAAAAAAATTAAAATAATAATATTATAGCTAGGCTACTATGTTCCAAATTTCTACACTATTGTCAACAAAGGATCATGTTTCAAACAGGTTTCTTTTTATTTCTGATGTAACATCAATATTACAAATAATATCGGGTCACAATCTAATAATTAGATTATAATCTAATAATATATCTAATAATTAATAATTAATAATTAGATTGTGATCAGGTGTTACTATTAAGTATTAATCAACCCCTTATTCACCATTAAAATTATCCAGTTTTCAATATCAATAATTTTTATATATATTATGAAGTTTTTTATATATTTTTTGCAATTTTCAACAAACTATTGGCATTGTAACCTTAAGTCTGTAACACTCTTTAAGTCTTTAGTGTTGCTGTTTCATTGTGTCATAGACTACATGCCCTATTTTAAGATTTTGATTTACATAGGTTGAATAAATCACTTCAAAACTAATACTATATTGAACTTAAAAAAAAGTTTGTTTAGAATTTAATTTTGTGTGACGTCACAAATCAAAAAAATCAAATGTTTTTTTTCTAAAAAAAAAAAATCAAAAAATTACCAACCCTGGACTAATAGTAGTAGTGCAGAGGGATGTCACCCACAATTTTTTATAAAAATCACAGGATATACTCAAAATATAATAATGAAGAATGAAAAAAATTGTCACTCTTTAGGAAAAAAAAGTTACAGTGTCTCAAAGTTCTTAAAAATCCCATAGGATTTTCTTATAAAAAAATACAAATATTAAATCACAGTATATATATATATATATATATATATATATATATATATATATATATATATATATATATATAAACTAAATATATATATATATATATATATATATATATATATATATATATATATATATATATATATATATATACTCTATAAAAATAATAATGAAGCTTTAAAAAAAAAAAAAAAAACGAAAATGATTTAAGACTTTAGGAAAAAAAGTTAGAGCCTCTCAAAGTATAAAAATTTCCAATAGGCTTTCTTATAAAAATAATTAGTGGGCCTCCTGCTCGTTTTAGGGCCATCCTAGTTCAGGTTATGATAAAATTTGTTAAGTATACATAGATTTCTCTGTGTATACCTAACAAAACATATCATAACCTGAACTAGAGGGCCTGAAATGAAACCTAACCTTGATGGATCAATGAAAGTCTATGGGGGTTTTAGCAACTTTGAGGCTGCTTTTTTTCCTAAGGAAACGATGATTTTGTTTTCATTCTCATTATTTTTTTTTTTTAGAATTTATCTTTATGATTTTCATAAAAATCTGGGCTATGACTATTATCTGACTATTTTTATATATATATATATATATATTTATATATATACTATTTATCTTTCTTTCTATATATATATATATATATATATATATATATATATATATATATATATATATATATATATATATATATATATACTGCTATATGCTGCTGCTATATATATATATTTATATATATATATATATATATATATATATATATATATATATATATATATATATATATATATATATATATATATATATATATATATATATATATATATATATATATATATTTTATTTTTCACTCTCACCCCTCTCCATCCCATCATTGGAGGGGCCATAGTGCATGTAGGTACCCCACTGATGCCACCGGTTTCCTCCAGCGATCCTCCAGGGATAAAATGTTCCATGTTGCTCTGTATTGACTATTGAGTTAGATAGACAGGAGAGAAAAAAGTGGGATGTGTCCTCCCGAACCTGGTTACAGGTTTGACAAATTTCTTTGGTGGTTTGGTTTAGGTTGAATCTGTAGTTGTAATATTGTAAGATAGGGTGATGGCCGCATCTTATCTTGGCCAAGGATGACTGACTGGTTCTTGGTAGTTAGTTGAATTCTGGTGCTATTCATGGTGGGTGTTTGCTTAAAATGTTGTTTGGTGGTCTGCGTCTTAAGTAATTTTCTGTTAGTATCGTGTGGATTTGCTTGGGGTATTTTGTGCTGTTTCGTGGAGATGGAATGTTGTTCAGAAATTGTTTGTAATATAGAGCTGGTGAAGAAGGAAGTTGCTTAAGCCTGTGGTGGGTGGAGTTGGAGAGTGCAATGTGGCATAGGTGTTTGGGTGTTTTGATTTTGGAAAAGAATTGTGTGCCTATCATGTCCAGGTGTGTGTGACTATGGGTAGAATTTTGGTTTCTTCGTGTAGGTGTTGTTGATGTGCATCTTATGATATTTGTGCTTTGTTTTGTGTCGTTTGAAGTTTCTCAATGCTCATTTTAGTCAGTGGTTGAGTTTTACTTTCTTGAGGGCTTTGAGGATTTTCCTGTTTTGAGAGTGTGTGGGTTTTTAACTCTGCTTTGAGAAGTGAGTTGTGAGGATGTTTGTGTGTTGTTTGTTGGATTTGGGGTTTTGTGTGTTTGGGTTTTTGATGGATTCATTAGTGTGTTTGTTGGTTGGTTGAGTTTTTCAGTGTATTTTTTGTTTTCACATTCTGGTGTTATATGTTCTTGGTGAGGAAGGTTTGGAAGTTGTTTGAAGAATGTTTGTTTGTTAAGTTTATGATTTGGCTGTTTAGGGCATTAATCTGTGTTGTCGTTTGGAGTGATGTGGGTATTATTTTTCTGAAGATATTGCATTGTTTGATTAGTTGTTATATTTCAGGTGTTAGGGTTTGGTTGTATTTTTTGATGTATCCTCTGGTGATGGATTTGTTAGCTGCTTTCTGAATTAAAGAAGTGAAATTTTGTATGGCTTTGTTGAGTGTTGATGTGTTTGTGATATTTAGATGATGTATGTTTTTTTTTTTTTGGTTGGTGAATTGTGTCCAGTCTGTTTTTTTTTTGTAGTTTATATATATATATATATATATATATATATATATATATATATATATATATATATATATATATATATATATATATATATATATATATATATATATATATATATATATATAAACTACAAAAAGGCACACTATATTTCTTTTCCCTGTAGCTATTGTAGTTTATATATATATATATATATATATATATATATATATATATATGTATATATATATATACTCTTTCTTCTTTCTTCTATATAACTCTTTATATATATATATATAGAGAGGAGAGAGAGAGAGAGGTTATTTAATTTTTCCATTTATATATGCCTTTATATATATATAGCATATATAACAATATATATATATGTATATATATATATATATATATATATATATATATATATATATATATATATATATATATATATATATATATATATACCAGTATATAATATATATATATATATATATATATATATATATATATATATATATATATATATATATATATATATATATATATATATATATATATATATATATATATATATATATATATATAATAAAAAAATAATATATATATATTTTTTTTAATATATATATATATAGTTATAAATTATTTATATTTAGATAATATAATATATAATAATAATAATATAATAATAATATGTATAATATATATATACATATTAGAAAATGGGTTAAATAACTATTCTTTGAATGGCTTCTTTTCAAATGCTATCAATAATCCATCCTTTACTGATAATTTTTATAAATGCCCAGATTTTGGGCGGGCATTTAAGAAATGGGCAAATGCTTGGATAAATGCCCATTTTACCATACTTTTTTTTTTTTCCTCCTTCCTGTATTGGTAGCTGACCTATTCCTATTTAGCAACTTATATGCCAAGTTCTTTGAATCTGCTACAAAATGACTTGTTTCTAGGAAAGAAAATCTGACCCCCTATTGAAATATGGTCATATGAACTTTTTTAACAGATATTTCCAAGTTGGCTGCCATTATATAGCTATGTATTGGATTTTTGGGAATAATTATTTTTCAGTAATGCTACATATTGGTAGTGTTTTTATATTATAATAATAATTTTCATATTAATTTACTGGTTTTCTGTCAATAACTTACTTTTTATTACCCCCACAAATTTGACACCAAAAGGGATAAAAAAAAAAAGTTGTTTTAAATAGCAATATTTAAAAAAAAAATATTATCCCACAAATCAACACCAAAGGGGTAAAAAAAAACATTTTTAATTTTGTTTAAAAAAAAGGACATTTTAAGTTTTTTTTGGGAAAAAATAGATGTCTACATTTTAATGAAAGAACATCATTAATTAAAAGGTAAATTTTAAAAAACAATGTTTTTTTTGCCCCCTTTTTACCACGTGATGGTAAATAAAAAATTTATATTTTTTTTAAATTTATAAAAAAAAAAATATATATATATATATATATATATATATATATATATATATATATATATATATATATATATATATATATATATAAAATAAAAAAAAATTACTTTTTCTCTCAAAATGACACATAAGAAGAATTGTAAATAAAAATGTGTACACAGAATTAGGTCTTTTATCAGGGGCTAAGCAGCCTATTATCCAATCTAAAGAAGAATCATCAAACTCTGCTTGTTCTGAATCAAAAATTTCCAATGCAGTAGCTACAGAATATAGTTGGGTTGGAGGAAAAAGAAGAAACCCTTTTCAGGACTTAAACTAGTGGAGGTTTTTCAAGGTAAAAACTTTAAATTTTTTAAATCTAAAATAAGTATTGTATGTGCTACTTTAAGTTCTTATATTCTATCTCTTGTACAGCACCAGCGTGACGTCTCAAAAAACCATTGACAAAGAGTTTGAAAGTAGGGGACAACTTTATATATATATATATATATATATATATATATATATATATATATATATATATATATATATATATATATATATATATATATATATATATATATATATATATATATATATATATATATATATATATATATATATATATATATATATATATATATATATACGTTTTTTTTTGTTTTTGGTGTGAATATCAGTGTCTAATGATTTGCCTTTCTGTTCTGCGTTCATATTCACACTCATCCTCCTTACAACATCTTGGGGACACCACCTTTTATCCACATATCATATACACATACTTATATTCACACCCCTCTTTTAGACAACATCTTACAGACAACCCTATCCCTTATATCCCTATGTGTGGGGAGAAAAAATCGCCCACATCGTATGTCCTGCGTGTCATAGAAGGCGACTAATGGATGGTCGTAGTTAGGTTGGCTGCCCACTTTCATTTATCTTTTGCCAGAAATGCTAATGCATGCCTTGGAGAAGGTCATGATCTCCGTAAGCGGGCATCTATCTTTCTATGTATGAATTGTATGGGTACATGGAATGTCAGAGGAATAAATGTTGAGGAGAGGTGATGGATGTATTTAGAAAGGGCAAATTTGATTTGCTCGCTGTGACTGAAACAAAGATAAAAGGAAGCGGGGAAAATTAGTGGTGTGGTGTGAAATGTGTTTGTGTTGGTGTGGAAAGGAATGAGAGGGGGATAGAAGGATTTGCAATTCTGATGAGTGACTTGTGGTAGAGAGCTATGGTAGATTTTGTGTGTTTGAGTACTAGAATTCTAAAGGTTAAATTTAAGTTTGAAAAGGTCCAAATTTGTATAGTTGCGACATATGGTCCATCTGAGGGTAATGTTGAAGAGAGTGTGATTTTCTGGGATAATCTGAATGATGTTTTGGATGGGTTGAGTAGCAGATTTAGTTAATTTGCCACATATCTGCCCACCCAAGGATTTTTTTTTTTTTTTACACTTGTCACCACCACTTACGGGCAGAGTCCTATATTCAAGGAGGGGATGTAGTACGTTCAAAAGTTTTCCCTCTAGTGCAAATTGCGTATATGAGCACAGACGCAGGCTTTAAAGTGAGGAGATTAAATTCAGTAGGAAATACAGAAGATGGAAGAGAATTCCACAGAACAGAGGTGGTGGGAAAGAAGGAAGCACCACAGCGAACTAGCCTGGAGTTACTAATGTCAACACAAAACTCGTTCGCAGATACAGCACCCCTTGTGTTACGAGGGCGTCGTAAAGGTGGTGGTACGTAAGTGATAAGTTCCCTCGAGCACCTGCCGCTACGGTAACTTTAGGATAGAGATAAAGCACCAATATTGAGCCGCAAAGATAGAGGGTCAAGTGAACTGGAAAGTACAGAACAGTTTAAAAGCCTTTTGGCCTTTGACTCGACCCTGTCCAAAAGCCGGGTGAAACCAGAGTCCCAGATATGAGAACAGTACTCCATGCATGGGCGAATGAGACCCTTGTATAGCTGGAGCAACTGAGAAGAGGAAAAAAAGTCTCGCAGTCTAAACAGAAACTCCAAGTTTCTTTGGGGGTGCCCTAGCAACCGTTGTGATGTGAGGTTTCCAAGACATTTTTTTGTTTATCTTAAGGCCAAGGATGTTCAACAGGAAACACGAGAAAACCGTCGAAAGAGATAGGAAAGTTAGAAGGTGTTTTGGAGAAGGAGATTTGTAGAAGTTTGGTTTTTAAAGAATTGAATTTCACAAGGTTGAGACGACCCAATCCGGAAATTCTATCCAGATCAGCGAGAATAGAATCGGAAAGATTACCTTCTTGCTAATAACCTCTTCTCCAAAATACCTATTCCTTCTGGCACCATCAAACCCACACACACATTCACTACCCAGCAAAAAATTCATATCTTAATTAAGATAGGAATGAATGGGATCCTATAGGAATTTTTTGCTGAGTATCACCTCTTCATTACTGCAAATATTATACAGATTTTCAAAGTGTTCTTTCCACACTCCTCTCACATACATTTCATCAGTTACAAAAGCACCATCCCTATTCATTATTCTGAGCAGATTCCCTTATTCTCATTCTTAACCTTTCACGCTTCCTTCCAGAAGAGCTTCCTATTCCCTTGTAAGTCCCCATTCATCCTCCTTCCAAACTGTTCATTTACCTCTACTTTTCTCCTACGTATGCACCTTTTAGTATTTCTTTTTTCCTCCTTATTTAATTCCAAGCATCTTTCTTTTGAAACTTCATCATTTGCTTTTAGTACATTCAGCCATATATATATATATATATATATATATATATATATATATATATATATATATATATATATATTCTTTTTTATATATATATATATATATATATATATATATATATATATATATATATATATATATATATATATATATATATATATATATATATATATATATATATATATATATATATATTCTTCATCTACCTTTTTTTCCCAAGATTGGGAGTAAGGTGCGTTACATGCATCGGAAAAGAAAAGCAGTAGAAGAATATGACAAAAGTCGAAAAGAAAGCCCAGCCTTACCGCCCCCTCTGTACCATTAATTAGTAAGAACTCGTCGCAATCATAACATTCACTCTAGAGCTTCACTATGGTGGAAATCGTCAGTGGGTTCATCCCTGGCCCAGGTGGGCCACAACCATACCCCCTGACAACACCCCGCCATTCTCTCCTATCATGCACCTTTCTTCTCGCATCTGCCAAACTCACCTTTCTCTCCTGCAAACATTCTTTTACCTATTCCTTCTGGCACCATCAAACCCACACACACATTCACTACCCAGCAAAAAATTCATATAGGATCCCAACCATTCCTATCTTAATTAAGATAGGAATGAATGGGATCCTATAGGAATTTTTTGCTGGGTATCACCTCTTCATTACTGCCAATATTATACAGATTTTCGAAGTGTTCTTTCCACACTCCCCTCACATACATTTCATCAGTTACAAAAGCACCATCCCTATTCATTATTCTAAGCAGGTTCCCCTATTCTCATTCTTAACCTTACACGCTTCCTTCCAGAAGAGCTTCCTATTCCCTTGTAAGTCCCCATTCATCCTCCTTCCAGACTGTTCATTTATCTCTACTTTTCTCCTACGTAAATCGTCAAGTGTAGGGTTCATCCCCTGGCCCAGGTGGGCCACAACCATACCCCCTGACAACACCCCGCCATTCTCTCCTATCATGCACCTTTCTTCTCTCCTCTGCCAAACTCACATTTCTCTCCTGCAAACATTCCTTTACTGACTCAATCCATTTTTTCTTCGGTCTCCCAGCTGGTCGGTTCCCAACACACTCCCACAACTATACATCCGCTTAACCAACCGACTATCATTCATCCTTTCCACATGATCAAACCATCTCAACATACTTTCATTTATTCTCTCGTTTACCCCTTTCTTCACACCACACAACTCTCTAATACGTTCATTCCTCATTTTATCAATTCTTCTCACACCTAGCACGCCCCTAAGATTGTCCATCTGAACACATTGAACTTTAGATCTATACTTCTTATTCCAGACCATAGTCTCACTACTATACAATAACACAGGTAACAACATACCCTCATGCAAGACCCTAGCGCACTCAAGACTTAGTCCTTTTCCATTCACTAACGATTTAATTGCACCAGCCACCTTCCTGCCATTCACAACTTTCCTACTACACTCTGCATCATCCGTTCCCTTCTAATCAACACATACCTAAATATTTAAGCTCAGACACTTGTTCAGCTGCTTACCATCTAACATAACTTTACACTGAGGGCTATCCTCACTCACAACCATAACCTTACTCTTATCTACGTTTACTTTCAAACCCCTCCTTTTATACACCCTGCCAAATCTCTCTACCAATCTTCTCAAACTCTCTTCCGATTCTCCACAAAGAACCAAATCATCCGCATATAATAGGTAGGGTACCTTCCACTCATCTCCATTCTCCATCATTCTAACACCATTTCCTGCCATCCCCACCTCGAATTCTTTCATAACCCCATCCATATACAAATTGAATAACCAAGGAGACATAACACAACCCTGTCTCACTCCGCTATTAATCCTAAACCAATCACCATTGATACCATTTATTCTAACACACGCTTCACTATCGTCATACATACTTTTGATTCCATTGAGAAGCCTACCACCAGCACCATATATCACTAACACCTGCCATAAAACTTCCCTATTAACCCTATAATACGCCTGTTGCAAATCCATAAAACCTATATATATATATATATATATATATATATATATATATATATATATATATATATATATATATATATATATATATATATATATAATTTTTTTTCTACCTATTCAAAAATGAAAAAATATATATATATATATATATATATATATATATATATATATATATATATATAATTTTTTTTTTAGGAACTTCAGGTGAATCTTTACTTTCAAATTCAAATATGTTTTGTTCTTTAAATCCTGCTTCTCTCAAAGAGCCACAAATTATCGCTGAAACTCAATCATATGAATCAACTGATCTATCAAAAACTAATGATCCATCAGAGCAAGTGAGAAAAAAAAGCAAGATATTCGATGAAAGTCAATCAACTGATCCATCAAGAACTACTGATCCATCAGAACAGGTGAGCAAAAAGTCAAGATATTCAAAATATGTTTGTATCATTTGCCATGTTGATATCCTTACCTATCCACAACTTTGATTTCATATGAAAACTGTATGAGGAATATCATAAATGAAACCCTTATTGAATTTTTAGAGTAAATATAAATTTATTTATCTTTTGAAAAAATAAAACTTGTAGATGCAATTTATAAACAAGTTTCATTGATTCGCAGTCACCGACATATAAAAATTCATTAATGTAAGTAGTTTGTGTCTATTGATGTCCATTTATTTTCAGTAAAAATAAGATGCTAACTGGAAAGAATAGAGTACGTCAAGGTCTTTGTTATAAAGCACTAGGTCGGACGATGCTTTTACATTATCCGAAAATCCATTTGGAGGAAAGTTTTATTAAAAGAAAACGCAAAGAAGTATTAGTAAGTTTTACTCTAAATGTTTTCCAATGATTAACATTCT
>JABUQX010142500.1:5000-10000 GCA_015478945.1 Trachelipus rathkii
TCCACATAGCGGAACCAGATTATGGAATGAAATTTAGGAAAAATATGGTAAATCTCTAGCAACTCCATGAATATATTGCTGAAACGGAGAAGGGATGAATCCATGCATAAACTCCAAATCTGTTTTAAGTATTTATCTTGAAAATTAAAGTAAGTGATCTAAACTAAGGGTGATTAGTTGATTAATGATAGAAAAAGAAAAGTTGGAGGTGATTATTACGAGATAAGTGTTATTATTAAAAAGTAAATCAATGGTAAAATTTACGGGGACTTTTGTAAATAATCGAGACTAAGTCAAAATACGGTGTATTCTGAAATTTTTGTGTAGACAATTGGATAAAGTGTTCTGAATTTTTATATGGGAGGTTGAAATGTTTCCTATGAGTGGTTTTTAATTGGGAAAAACTGAGCCGATAAGTTTTGGGTGATTCAGTTGATATTGGAAACAATCGGTCTGCAAAAGGTATATTTCTTTGAATTTTGAGATGGCATAAAAATCTAGACAAGGAGTGGGAAGATAAGCACTTTGAATTTCTGAATTAGGTCTTTTTGTTCAGTATCATATTAACTACGCGAAGTTTGTAGTCACTTTCAATCTTTATATATATATATATATATATATATATATATATATATATATATATATATATATATATATATATATATATATATATATGCTTTCTTTCTTTACTCTTTACTACCCTATACATATATATATATATATATATATATATATACCTTAAAGAAACCATTAAAAATATAGCATGTCTTTGAAAAACTTCATTCCATAGTTGAGATAATAATTACAGTATAATAATTAATATATATCATACTGTTCGCAGAAACAAAATCGAACAAAACTTTCCATCTTTGCTCTCGGAGAGAAGAACGACGATTTGATAAATCAATAAGAAGAGGTAAATCAAATGAACACAGTACAACTATGACTTCAAATTTCTGTTCATGTTCTAATATGATTTATTGCTTAAAAGTTATAAATCGAATGGAAACATGTATAAAAACGAGGTTATATAAGATATAATATTTTTATTTTTCTTCCTTTTAATGATACTGATATTAATAGCATATCATATTATTTCGGTAAGAAAACTTAGTCATTATAGTCTCGTATATCAAACCAAAATAAGAAGTATTATGATTATCTTAATAAATTCAAGTCACTTATAATAACATAATTAAATATTTAATAACTGAAAGCAAGCACTAGAAATGTAATCAGATAATTCGTCAAGTAAGTCTTATTTTCTTCCTTACACACACACACACCTATATATATATATATATATATATATATATATATATATATATATATATATATATATATATATATATATATATATATATATATATAATATATATATATATATATATATATATATATATATGTATATATATATATATATACAGTATATATATATATATAGCATATATATATATAACTATATATATAATAATAATATATATATATATATATATATATATATATATATATATATATATATATATACCCTTACCATATAACTATATATATATGTATGTAGGCAACTAAATTTTAATCTCAAAATAAATTATACACAATACGTATCCGATATATGTATATATATATATATATATATATATATATATATATATATATATATATATATATATATATATATATATATATATATAATATATATATATATATATGAGGCCACACTTTTATTATCTGTTTAATAGTGAATTTATTTTTGCATTGAGATCTATAAAAGCGAATTTTATGAAATATTGGGTTAGTGTATCAGCGCGTTCTTTGCGGCAATTTGTATGAGACTCAGTTCAAAGAGTATTTGTTATAAGAAATGTACGGCTGATGTATTTATATTTTGATTAATAGTACTAAAACATGCCATATGTATTATGTCTCTCTTTCTCTCTCTCTCTCTCTCTCTCTCTACCCATATATATATATATATATATATATATATATATATATATATATATATATATATATATATATATATATATATATATATATATATATATATATATATATATATATTGCAAAATCACGCAATAAAATTTTCTTATGAGGAAGGTTTATTAAACTTATTATGGTTTTATTTTGAATCTTGTATAAAATTTGTAAACAGTTCGAAAGGGGAACTGAGAATCACAAACCTTTCTCTCTCTCCCTTCCAAAAAAAAAATAATATAATATATATATATATATTTATATATATATTTATTTTTATATATTTTTATTTATATATATATATATTCTCATATACCATATATTTATTTACATGTATATATATATTCCAAGATATACCTATATATATATAGGTAATTCACATATCACGGGCATAGCCCTATTCAAGGAGGAACTTCTCGATATTTCAGGATCGAACATGATTCGAACCCGCGAACTTGCCATGCGACTCCGTCGCTCTACCGTTTGAGCCACGGTAGCGGTATGTGTGTGCATTACCTAAAGGTTAGTATTGGTGGTTGAGAACTTTTATCTAATCACCACCATTGAAAATAGTGACGAGTTTCCTGTATTTTCAACTAGAAGAAAAGATCTTTGTCCACAAGATTAGAATTTTTAGATGAATGCTCAACGTCTTTGTTGCCCAAAAAATTTTTCAATTTTGCTTATTCTATTAAATTTTGTTAATGATGCAAAAAGAAATAATCACAAATGATACACAATACGTATCGGAAATATTTGAAATCAAAATAACATAATATACAAATTTTTTAAATAAAATTCAAAATCATAATTCCATATTTTTCCTTAGCAGATACTCTCAATTTATACCGTGGCTAATAATTAATTCTTCCCAAATGGCATTCATTCTCCTCCTCCTCCGAGAGTTTTAGCCCTTTCCAACATTCTCATGTTTATTTCCGGTTTCCTCACTCAAAACTAGATGACAGGCTAATACTATATATATATATATATATATATATATATATATATATATATATATATATATATATATATATATATATATATATATATATATATATATATATATATATATATATATATATATATATATATGTATTATTTCATATATTATATAATCTCTTTTTTTTTTTTATATACTCTATATATAAATATATACTCTATATATATCTCTTCGACCTCCTATTTTCCACTAACTCAACCCTGGACGATTCTGGCATTCCTCCTCCTCCACCTTCTCTTCTCAGGTGTCCTATGTCTTTGCCTGTGATTACATTTGATCGGGTGCATGGGCTCCTGAGATCTATGAACGTTAGGAAGGCGGGAGGCAAAGAATTACTGCCTTCTCGCGGTGGTTCAATCCCAGAGAAGGCAGTAATTCTTTACCTTCCCACTATATGTTCTTTGTTTAAGATCTAAATAATAAAATTGCGATTATGCAATATTTAACACCTACAAATTATTAAGAACGAGGGATAGGACAGGCTGGACACCTGGTGATGTCGCCTTGAAGGGAGCTCGATTGCTTTAAAACTGTTCTTGAACCCAACTTTTTTGGGTTGGGGGATAGCTCAGTGGTAAAGCATCGAGTATATTGTCCTCAGTCGCAACACGCGGTGGTTCAATCCCGGAGAAGGCGGTAACTTTCCCTTCCACATACATATACCTGCGCATATCATATATATATATATACCATATATATATATATATATATATGTATATACACCTATATAATATATAAAAATAGACCACTACATTTGTATACATATACATTTATATATATATATATATATATAATAACTCTAATATATATATATATATATATAATATATAAATATCCAAAACTTTACATATAATTAGCAAACTTTTAAATACTTTTCATATATTTTTATTTTCTATAGAACATATAAAACTTTTAATATATATATATATATATATATATATATATATATATATATCTTATATATATATATATATATATATATATATATATATATATATATATATATATATTTTTTATATACACACATAAATAAATATATGTTTTTATATCTCTCTTATATATATATATATATATATATATATATATATATATATATATATATATAACTTATATATATTTATACTGCTATATATATATCATTTATCGTCTCGGAGATGAACCTTCCAGCCCTATATCAATAATTCCACCGTACAAATGTTTCTTAACATTAAACATACTCCTAAGAGGTTGGATGTTCTGAGAAGAAGAATCAAAAATTTTCGCATCTCTCCCATTGCTGGCTATATATGGGATGTCGATCATCGTCTTTTTATGGATAACACGTCGCTTATCTTGGAAGATATAATTCTTATAATTCTTACTGCAAAAGGTGAAGTCTTAAGCTTTTCATATTATCAACTCCATTTTGTATGATTCCCCCCAATCTTTTTGCAGCTGCTGCATAACTATTTCATCAATCTACTTACACCATCCCATAGTCTTTCAATACACATTGTCAATATGAACTCTCTCTTGTTGCTTACCTAATCCTTCGAAATGGGGCACATGTGACTCTTCTTTCTTTTTTTCTACCAATTCCCATCTTTTCTTTATCCATCTCTGGATTCAGGGATAATTTCTATGCTCTTTCCTTCATATGCTTTACTGGTAAAGCTTGGAAGACTCTTCTTGGTTATGGTTTGTCCAGTTTCATCGGCTTTGACACTTCCATAAGATGTGTATCGAAGCATGAAACCCTTTCATTTTGAAATACAATTTGGGTTTCCAAGTTCTCTAGCTTGTGTCTTCTTAGTCATTGACCTTTCCATATCTGAGATTAATAAATTATTTATTATTATTATTATTATTATTATTATTATTATATTATTATTATTATTATTATTATTATTATTATTATTATTATTATTATTATTATTATTATTATTATTATTATTATTATTATTATTATTATTATTATTATTATTATTATTATTTATATATATATATATATATATATATATATATATATATATATATATATATA
>JABUQX010142500.1:20000-24632 GCA_015478945.1 Trachelipus rathkii
AGCAGCTGGAACAAGACTGAATGAGCTAAACATTTAGATGTTGACAAGGGAACGGATATCGAGGTAGTAGGAAAGCTGTGAATTGCAGGAAGGTGGCTAGTTAAATCCTTGGTTGATGTAAAGAGACTAAGTCTTGAGTGCGCTAGGGTCTTACGTGAGGGTATGTTGCTCCGTGTTAATGTATAAGGTGAAAGGAGACTATGGTCTGAATAAGAGGTATAGATCTAAAGTACAATGTGTTCAGATGGACAATCTTAGGGGCGTGTTAGGTGTGAGAAGGTTTGATAAAATGAGGAATGAACGTATTACAGAGTTGTATGATGTGAAAAAAGGGATAAATGTGAGAGAATAAATGAAATTGGCTGTTGAGATGGTTTAGGTCATGTGGAAAAGGATGGATAACGGTTGGATAAGCGATGTATAGTGGTGAGTGTGTTGGGAATCGACTGGCTGGGAGACAGAAGAAAAAGTGGATTGAGTCAGCAAAAGAATGTCTGGAGGAGGAAATGTGAGTTTAGCAGGGGCGGGTGGGAAGAACGTGCATGGTTAGGGAGGAATGGCAGGGTTTTGGCAGGGCATGGCTGTGGCCAAGCCAAGGGATGAACCCCACATTTTCGAGATGCCATAGTGAGGGTCCGTCGCGGTCCCGTAAAGCTCTAGGGTGGATATTCTGACTGCGGCGAGTTCTCACTAATAGGTATAAAGGGGAGGTAAGGCTGGGCTTTCTTTTCGACTTGTGTTATATTCTTCTACTTACTTTTCTGTTTCCGGTGCATGTTACGCACATCCCCAGAAAAAAAGGTGGTTGATGATGATATATATATATATATATATATATATATATATATATATATATATATATATATGTTATATATATATATATATATATAATGATATACTTTATATTCATAAATTTTAAATTTATTTAGAATACATATATAAGAAATAATAATATCAATACGTTGGAAAATGATAGAGAAAATAAAAATATTGGCAAGTTAAAAATGCCAAAAGTACTTGCAAGTACCAAGCACAAGTACCAAGTACAAAAGGTTCAAGTACAAGTACAAGTACAAGTACACTGGTTTTAGAAACTGCAAGTACAAGTACAAGTACTCCAAAAAATGTAATTTTCCAGTACAAGTACAAGTACTTTTACTTGAACACCGACCCTGATTCTATATATAGTTATATAGATATACTTATATATATATATATATATATATATATATATATATATATATATATATATATATATATATATATATATATATATATATATATTATATATATATATTTGTTTTTTTCTATATCATTCACTTCATATTGATCATGATCGGCTGTATTGATCAACTGCATAACATAGCCTTTCGTAGAAGCTTCCGATATTGTCAGTCCAGGTCTTTGCTTACCAGTTTACATTAGTGATTCTTACTTTTTTTGTGTAGTGGCCACTTTCAACTAGTTTTATTGCCCAACGACCCCTTTCATTTGGGAGAGGCAGGAAATGTGACTAAATTTTATTAAACATGGATGATAAAATAATTTTACTAAAAAATGCAGAGTATAAGATTTAAAAATTACGTAGATAAAAATGAATAATGACTAAAATTGTTAATTTACCTTAATTATGACTTAATGATTTCCTTGTGCTTGATGAGATCTTGCGAGATTTTCTATATCAGATTCAATGTTAGTCAAGGGAAGTCTTAAGTCTCTTTTTTGACTAATTCCAAGTTTTTCTTCGATATCACTGATGTGCCTTATTTTAAACGTAATCTTTTTTAATATGTATTTTCTTCAATGTTTATATTTCGTTTAATTTAAGTAAATTTTAACAGCACTATCATGTATGCTATTGCTGATAATAATTTCATTTCATTTCCCACCCTCAGCGCCTTCTAGAAAGCTTACGCTCCCCTAATTGATCCGCGGCCCCGGGGGCGCTATCGCCCAGGTTAAGAACCCATGATGGTTACATGGACTTCAAATTTAATGGAATACAATTTAAAATATCTTTTACTCATCTTTAATCACCCCTAATAGCTCTACGACCCGCCCATCTTTATTTCTGTTGTTTGCCCATTATATGTTAATTTTAACTGCAACGGTGAAAAGTCGTTGCTTTTTTTTGTTCCTACTTGTTATTCCTAGCATATATATTTCCTTATTGTTAAAACTCTTCGTTGTGTCTTATATGCTCTATTGTCAAGATGCCATTTATCACAGTACATATCATTGCACGTAACACACACCACTGAAAAGACTTTACCCATAATGTTTCAAGCTTTTTTATTCTTTTATTGCTTTCATTCGTTTGTTCACCGTCTGAAGATATATACATTGTTCGAGGTAAGTGTATTCCTCAACTTGTTCCAAGATGGAGTTGTTGGTCATTATTTGTTAGCTGCTTATATTGAACTTTGGTTTTACATAAGTTCATTTTTAATCCTTCTATTCTCCTATTTCTGTCTAAATCCACTACCATTTTCTGTAATTTCTCAGGATCTGACTAGAATAATAACATCATCAAGAATCTTAAAGATTTTATGGTGCCTCCCATTTATGTTTATACACAAACTCTTTCCAATTTAGTAACCGAAAATTTTCTTTTAACAGCGGAAAATAATTTTGATCAAACTGTTTCTCCTATTCTTAATCGTCTTTTGATTACGTTCAAATAGTTTATATGTTGATTTACAGTTAACTCCATTGCCGCTTCACCGGACTGCCATATATGAGCATATACTACGTACCAGTATATATATATATATATATATATATATATATATATATATATATATATAATATATATATATATATATATATATATATCCATTGTGATTTGGGGATGAGGTGTAGCTACAAAAGAGGGAAAAAGTAGTAGAAGAACATGACGCAAGTCAAAAGGAAAGCCCTCTTTACCGTCCCCTTTATACCCCCAAGTGAGAACTCGTCGCATCAGAAAAATCCACCCTAGAGGTTTCACGAGACTGCGCAGGACCCTCACCGTGGTATCTCGTCAATATGGTGTTCTAATCTACAAATCCTTACATTAAACCATAGTATATATATATATATATATAGAGAGAGAAGATTAAATAGATAAATATTTAAGTATATATATATATATATATATATATATATATATATATATATATATATATATATATATATATATATAGTCAAGGCCAGATTTTTTAAAATATATATGAGAATTTAATAATAATAATAATAATAATAATAATAATAATAATAATAATAATAATAATAATAATAATAATAATAATAATAATAATAATAATAATAATAATAATAATAATAATAATAATAATAATAATAATAATAATAATAATAATAATAATAATAATAATAATCCCAAATGAGAGAAATGGATATGAAAATAAGCATAGAAAAGACAGAAGTAATGAAAATAGCCAGAGAAAGAGAAGAAATAAATATAATGTTGGAGGGAATTGAATTGCGTCAGGTGGATAAATTTAAGTATTTGGGTGTGATATTGGAAGGTGGAGGTGGAATGGAGGAAGAGCTAAATGAGAGAATGAAGAATTTCGCAAAAACGTGGGAGGGCTATACCCGATACTGAGAGAAAAATCAATACCAACAGAGATTAAAATGATAATATATAGGTCAATGCTGAGACCTTTGCTGACATATGGCTCCGAATGTTGGGCACTGACTACGGTGCAGAAGAGGAGATTGGAGGCGGCAGATATGAGGGTTTTGAAAGTGATCAGGGGAGTGGCACTGAGGGATAGAAGAAGAAGTGATGCAATAAAACGAGAGTTGAGGATCGAATCAATAAATGAACAGGTCCAACGAAATCAGCTGAGATGGTACGGACATGTTAAGAGGATGGGTGTGGAGGAAGGTCCGAGAAGAATGATGGATTGGACACCTGCAGAAAGAAGACCGGTGGGCAGACCGAGAAGAAGATGGATGGACGACGTGGGCGAGGCCATGGGAGCAAGAGGAACGACGATTGAAGAGGTCGAAGAGAGAAGAATATACACCGACAGAAATGCCTGGAGAGTGTTCTGGAGAGGCGACACCTGAATGGTGGTGAATACTTAATGATATAAAATTTCTGAAATGGACTACTAATTGCAACACAGTGTTGTGTCCTTTGAGCCCCCAAAATAATACAAGTATAATTTAATTTCAGTAATAGGGTTTAAGGAATGAGCTTAATGTAACCTACTATAAAATTTTAAATACAATTATGATACATAATATTAGCAAATAATAATAATCATAATCATAATATTTATTAATAATAATAATAATAATAATAATAATAATAATAATAATAATAATAATAATAATAATAATAATAATAATAATAATAATAATAATTATAATAAGAATTAATCCCTCTTTCCATCATCTCAATTAACCTCTCTTTATTCTTTATTTCATTTTAAATATTTTAATTTCATTTTTTGCTTCCTATAATAATAGGAAAAGATTGACTTGAATTTCTCTTATCACTTTAAATTTATATATCATGAATTTTATATATATATATATATATGAAGTGGCGCACGTAACGCGGGAAAGCGTTTCACGATAAATGCGAAACGGTTAAACACCCAAACCAAATGAACGAAC
>JABUQX010142501.1:0-10000 GCA_015478945.1 Trachelipus rathkii
TGTTGTACTTCCGTTAAATTGGTTCGCATTTGCATCGTGAAACGCTTTCGCGTTTTCGTGCGCCACTTCAATATATATATACATTTGTAATTTTGTGGTTAGAAATTTGTTTTCATGCGTTATCAATAGGAGACAAATTTTAAAATTTTGGTAGAAAACGGGATTGTGATTTGTGCGTTGTAAAGTGTCTGTTAGCGAACAATATATTTTGTAATTTGTTTTATTGTACAGCAAATATAATAGCAACTCTAATGCTGAGAGTTTGTATAATTATGCAAATCCATTAGGTTTTGTATCCACGAGTAAAAAGGAGGAGCTGCTGCGATGTTCAAAGATAAATTGCTGCTGATTTGGAGAAAGAAAAGTTAGCGTTAAAGAAAGGTTACAAGATGAAAGAGAAAGGGCTAAGCTTGAGGCTGAAGCCGGGAGAGAAAGCTAAGCTTGAGGCAGAAGAACAAAAAGTTAAGTTGGAGGCGGAAAAGGATGCAAGAGAGGCGGAAGAAAGAATGCTTCAGATGAAGCTTGATGCTGAAGAAAAACAACGTCAACATGACGCAGTAGTAGCATCGCAGAACGCTCAGAGCAGCCATAGCACTTCCTATGCTAATAAGTACCCGAAATTGAAGCTTCCATTCTTCGATGAGAAGAAAAACGATATTGAAGAATATCTGTTAATGTTTGAGAAGCAAGCAGAGGCGAACGACATCCCTGTAGAAAAGCGAGCGTTGGTTTTAGGATGTTTCCTAACAAGTAAAGCTGTCAGTGTGTTTAATAACATGACTGTTGCAGAGTTGAAGAACTATGAAGGTTTGAAAAGAGCTTTATTGGAGAGGTACGGACTCACGGAAAGCGGGTACTGTACGAAGTATAAAACTATGACTCCTACGGAAGATGATAATCCTAGAGTTTATTTACAGAGGATTGATGAAGCTCTTAAAAGTGGATAACCAGCCAGCAGATGTAACACTGACACCTGATGATCTTATTGAGTTTTTCTCGGTGGATAAGTATTTGAATACTGTTCCAAAGGAACTCGCAACCTACCTAAGGGAAACGAAGAAGAAAGCACCAGAAGAGATAATAACTTGTTCAGAAGGGTACATGGAAGCGCATCGTTTAAAGTTCGCAGTAAATAGTCACACGCGAAGTCACAATCACGTTGATAAGAGCACACATAACAATAATAATTTTAGATCAAAAGGCAATGGTTACTCCACGAATGGTAATCATAAGAGTAGCAACCAACATGCATCAAGAGCAACTAACAATGAAAGCAGGATCGGAGGTGGGAGCGGCGACAGACAGAACTATCGTCGCAGTAGCAGTGAGCCGAGGGAGGTGATCACGTGCTTTAAGTGTCAAAGGAGAGGGCATCTCGCAAGAGACTGTCGTGTCCCTCCTTATTTCAACAACAGTAGTAGAGGACAAAATAATTCAGGTAGACAGAAGGAAGAAGCAAAGAGCACGGGAGCGTCCGGAGTCTCTGATAGCGGCAATAAAGTCCTGTTCTCAGGTGAAGAGCCGAAACTCCTGAATGAGATAGAGAAGGTGGAAAATGACGAAACGTCACACCTACCTGTAACGTATGGGACGGTGAATGGCTATCAGGTCAAAACCCTCCGAGATACCGGGTGTAACATAGTGGTTGTGCGAGAAAAGTTTGTACCGAAAAGGTGTTATGTTGGAGACAACATGAAAATAAGATTGTTGGATGGTACGGTGATTGAAGCTCCTCTCGCAAGTATCGAGGTGGATACCCCTTATTACGTGGGTAGGACAACTGCAGCAGTGCTGCCGGAAGTTGTATATGATTTGGTCATTGGGAATGTTAAAGGAGCATTGCCCCTGAGTCAGCCTAATCTCGCGTGGGAGTCGACCATGTGTCGAGGGCCTCGTAAAGTAGAGGTCGGGCATAACAGTAGAAGTATGCTGGTCCCCATCGCTGAGAACGCTGAGGAAGATTCGCAAGAAGAATCTGAACAAACAAATCATAATTTTGGAATGGCGAGTTTGGAGGTGGAAGAGTCTTACAGAGGGAAACCGTCAGTGCCACAATCTTTTGACATCAATGATGAAGATGTTGAGCCAACCACGGAGCCATCACTAAGTGTGATGACTGGGTTTAAATGTTCACCGAAGAAATTACAGGAAAAGATGAAGTTGAAGTCCCTACTGGTCTACTATTAGACGTTGAACAAGACACAGAAATAATGGATGTCCAGGTGACATCGATGGTAGAAAGTACAAAGTGGTCTGAAGAAACAGATCGTGCTTACGAAGATGATGAGATGGTGAGAGGTGATGCAGTCGATCACACACAAAGTTCCGGAGAGAAGGGTGTTGTAGCTGTGGGTGAAGGGGAGATAACCCATGGTGATGAAGTGCAAGAACTTATTAGCGATCGGGAGACTTTTAAAAGTAAGCAGAAGGATACGATGTCTCAAAGAGAGGAAGTTAAAGAGTGTAGTATAAAGGAAGTTTGTGATGGAATGCCAAAACGCAGAGAGAAGTTAGAGAGTCATACTCAGCAATATTGCTGGGACAGGGAGAATTTATTGCGTCAAGGATCAAAAGATGGGAATAGAGAGAGAACAAAGTTCATTGAACTGTCTAAAGGTGTGATAAAATCATTGTGCCAAAATACTTTGGTAAAGGGAGAGAAGTTAAGACACCGAGACTGCCATAGAGAAATGGTACAGTCGGTTGATGATGCAAAGTGGCACAATGAATGGTGTGAAGATAAGCTGGTAAGAGAAGACATCGGAAATATGGAAAACGTGTGGATAGTAAAGAGAGATATGTGCGGAGAGGATGATAGAACATACTTCGGGATGATTAAAGAAGGAATTTCAGGAAAGGAGAATAGAAGTAAAAATGGTTGTAAAAGTGTGAAGTATGATGATGATGAAAAGACACATGTGAAGGATCATCATGTGCTGAAATTATTGTTCGCAAGGAAGATGATAGGAGTTAACAGGAAGGGTGAAAAGTGTCGGAAGAGACACAGAAAGACAAAGAAATGTGTGATATTATGGAAGAAGTTGGAGAGAAAAGGAGATGACGAAGAAAGAAGAGGGTGTAGGTCTGGAGGAAAGGGTGTAAGAAGAATACTGATAATTGTGTGTCAAAGAAAAATGCCGGCAAATATGGTCATAACGAAAATAAAGGACGAAAGAAATGAGGCGGACTATTTTGTCAAGAATAGGTTCAAATACTCTTTGACCCGGCGTGAACACCCGAATACTCTTGAGACTGTTCTTCAAAAATTCAAGTTTGTCCTAATCCACATTAGTGGGCGAGACAACGTCATCACTGACCATTTAAGCATATCGTATGCCGACGATACATTTGGTTCATTATCAGAAGTTTCTACTGAAGAAGGAGCACTGAGTAAATGAAACCAATGTTTTAACCTCATGTACATAAAGCAAAATGTACCAATTTGCTTCATAATGGGTGGGCCAAAATGTAATGCAGTTGTACATGAAATATATAACATTACTTTCATTTATGTATTTTAAGGTAATGGCCAAGCATTGCCATTGCAATACCTCTTTTATTTTATATATATTTGATGTACGCTGCAGGGGTCCAGTCAAAATATTTGTAAATATGTTTGTATTTTATGAGTGAACAGCAACCAATGAGAACTCACTTTTGAAGACTTATTTTTGAAACCTGAATTCTCATTGGTCGTTGTTGACGAAACTTTGATAATAATAATATTATTATTATTATTATTATTATTATTATTATTATTATTATTATTATTATTATTATTATTATTATTATTATTTATATTTTAAAACAGTTGTAAGGATACTACGCATTATTATATATATGTAAATGTTTTATATATATATAAATAAATATTCATTGAATAAAATTCAATAATTTTGTAAAGTGTGTAGCGCACAATGTGTAAATTTTATGAGCTTTTATATTTTGATTTTAAAGGAAAATTGTCATTTCTTGAGAACGAAGTTCGATTGTACAAGAAATACCAATTTTCTGTCTTTCTAAATGTTTAGTATATATTTGTCTTTCTGAATTAATTGATAAATATATACATCATTTTATTTATTATTTTAAGAATTGTGATTGGATGAGCAAGGGTAATCTAAATTACAGAGATTCATATAAATAGTAAAAATGTGAATATTTTTGATCTTTTCGCTTTCATTCGTTGTTAATCGAGGTGTTTACAGTTGGTAGCTCTTGATGCCTTATCCGATCAATTTATTATTTGTATAGTGTGCATATTTTTTGTATCCATGGAGTGTCTTGTTTATGTTTTATTACAAAGTAAATTTAATATGTTTTTAAATATAATATGGTGGTATAATTTTCAATGTGGAAAATATTGCTGGTTATTTTATTGTAAAGCAAGTGGTATTTAAAGCTGTGTTTTTAAAGTAATTGTGTTTATTGTGTAAATATTATTTGCATTGTTATTTCAAAGCGTCGTCTGTAAATGCGATTTGCAAGTGCATAGTGTCCGCAGTGTTGCTATATTTTACTAGCAGGTAAGGTTGTGTATTATTGAAGTTTATTTATCGAAGTATGGTAAAGATTATATTGTGTTAACAAATATAAAACGTTTAACGATTTAATATTTATTGTTTTAACATATTGTTAATTGTTAAAGTCTCAATTTTCATTTGATAAATAAAGTTTGTTTTAAATACTAATTGGCAACTCTTTGCATTAGAACAACAGCTGTTATATGTCAGCTGGAACTGCATTGGCTTGTACACACTGAAAAATCGACGCCTTGTGTAATTGTTAGAATCATTTAATTTTCAAGTAAATATTTCATATCTCTTGCCAAATCAGTCAGTCTATATATTTTTATTAATATATTTTGTTTATTTATATATATTGTTGAACATAAATATCTATATATTTTATATATATATTTATGGGCAAAAATTTATATAAATTTAATGATAGATCATTTTGTATTGATATTTTATATTTTTTTTAAAACATAATATATATATATATATATATATATATATATATATATATATATATATATATATATATATATATATATATATATATATATATATATATATATATATATATATATATATATATATATATATATTTTTGATATATATATATATATATATATATATATATATATATATATTTTTATTTATATTTTTTTTTTATATATATATATATATATATATATATATATATATATATATATATATATAATTGGTATTTAGTATTAGGGTTCTATATTTGCGGTGCGCATGTATGCGGATATCTCCGGACATCCGACTACATGTTCATGGATTTATAAAACCTGTTGATATTTTCGAAGTATATATATATATATATATATATATATATATATATATATATATATATATATATATATATATATATATATATATATATATATATATATATATAACTGCTCTTATATGCTGCTGCTGCTATGCTAATATATATATATATATATATATATAATCGGTATATAGTACTGAGGTTCTATATTTGCAGTGCGCATGTATGCGGATATCTCCGGACATCCGACTATATGTTCATGGATTTATAAAACCTAGTTTGTAAGACCAGTACATTTTCATTTATTTTTTATTAAAGTATTTTAAATTTACTCCAGTAGTTTCCTTGAGTGTTTCCAAACGTGTTTTACTTTCTCATTTATTCAAATACTCAAGTAGTTATTGCTTTAAGTCTTAAAGACATTGGTTTCATGATCAAAAGATTGATCATAAAACAGGTTCATTCATTGATAAGGAAAAATATTGACTGAATTGTTTTCACATAAGCCAAAGAACTCAGTCAAACCGTTGTTGCAGAAGGGTCTTCAGGAGATAAGTTGAGGTGAGTTTTTAAAAGTATAATTTGCATTCTAATATTGCACAGAGCCGGTAACTCATTTAACAGGAGGCCTGGATACTGCTACAATACAGGTTTGAGAATCTTAAAAGGTGTTAGTTGATTGGATTGTCACGGGGGCCTGGCCAAAGGATTTGTTTATACGTTGGAAGAGTAAGTTTATGACAGATAATTTAATAGCTTTTCATCCAGTCGCATTAAAATTATTATTATTATTATGTATGTATTATTATGTGTGTGTGTGTGTGTGTGTGGTATTATTATTATTATTATTATTATTATTATTATTATTATTATTATTATTATTATTATTATTATTAATTTTGTTTATATTATTATTGTTATTATTATTTATTAGTATTATTATTTTTATTATTATTACTCTTATTATTGTTATTATTTTCATTATTGTCAAATGTTATTTTTATAACTATTATTTTGGGCTCAATGGACGAAAACGTCCCCCTAGTAGCCCTTTTCTCATCTATTTATTATTTTTGTATTAATATAAATATGTAAACACAACCATGTAATCTATTAGTGAGGAAAAAATATTTTTGATTTGATTTGATTTGATTATTATTATTATTATTATTATTATTATTATTATTATTATTATTATTATTATTATTATTATTATTATTATTATTATTATTATTATTATTATTATTATTTTTATTATTATTATTATTATTATTAAGCTCAGAGTGAACAGAGATAACATATTAAGGAGAAATTACAATACAGGCATAAATAAGTTGGAATTAGAGACAAAGGTTTGAGCGAAGGCTTCACCTTTAGTGGAAGGTTCTTCGGCAATTGTGCCGTTGGGAGATACTAGGGGAGGGTAAGAGGAAGAAACAAGAGGAGGGAAAGAGGAAGAAACAAGAGGAGGGAAAGAGGAAGAAACATGAGGAGGGAAAGAGGAAGAAACAAGAGAAGGGTAAGAGGAAAAAGCAAGTTCAAGTTAACATTTTTTTTGCAAAATGTTAGAAAGGACGTGAGAGAGAGAAGCCAGTTAGATTATTGCATTATATATGGAGTAAAGAGATTTAGCACGATTTCGGGATAAAATATGAGTTACGTGAGAGTTTGAAGGCAACAATAATTCCTGAAGCTTATATCACGAGAGCAAATAAGCAGAGTTAAACTAAGGTTTGTTTGGTTTAGTTGGCGGAATAGGAATTTGAGCCTCCATTTTCCGAGAGAATCACATCGGTAATGTGCTAAACACGCTTCGAGGGACCCCTCCCAATCTGAGTCAGTAGTCATTCCATGGGAAATCAAAAAAGTACGACCGCAAGTCCGACCAGTTAGCAGCACCGTGGTGCCATAAACATTTCCAAGCCTTAGGAAAGGGGTCAGTCCTGCGGAAGACTTGAAGAGATAGAATAGGATACAGAGATCAGAATGCGATCGGAGGAACTCAGAAGAGTAAGGAGTTTAACAGAATAAGAAGGATTAGAAGTTAGGAGAAGATCACCAAGTATGACGATTTCAGAAAACGGAGAAGAAGAGAAAGAATTTGTTCAAATTTGAACTTTAAGTTTGAAGAATTTAGGACTGTCAATTGAGTTAGCAGACAGATGTACAGAACAGATGAATTTAGTACTAGGTTGACAAGGTATCTTGACCCATAGGGTAGAAAATTTGGATGACTCCAAATCAAAGACAAGAGAACAGAAAAACATTATTGGACACATATGAACAACAACCGCCTTTGGCTGATAATTGAAGACAAAGACAGTAAGAGGAAGGAACAGAGTAGGATTTGCTTTCAGAACTCACAAATTCCTGAGTTTCTGTTAATTAGAGATGAGGTTTAGAGAAGGAGAGGTGACGTAAGAAGGAGAGGTGACGTAAGAAGGAGAGGTGACGTAATCAAAGTAGAAATTAGATTTAAAGAAAAGATTTTTCCAAGAATTTATGACGGAAGAATACCGCACATCAGAAAAAGCCAGTGATTTCATGAAGGCACCAATCCCACCAAGGAAGTCAATCAATTCTCAATGGTTATGCGATGAGTAGAGGGGCGGATGAGGGATATTTGTGGAAGTCGCCTCTCTTGGCTTCTCTGATACTAACCGTTTGGTTGTAGCCTTTTTTATTTATTTATTTTTTTAAGAATAATGTGGATATAAGCGGAAGGTAGTGAAATATTGGGCACTGGAGTACCTTAGGATGTACCCAGCACACTAAATATATTTTCCCAATGTGGGATAATCTCAGCACTTTGGGTGCGCTGCTTCTCTGCTTGCCCCTATATAAATATAAATATAAATATAAATAAATATATATATATATATATATATATATATATATATATATATATATATATATATATATATATATATATATATATATATATATATATATATATATATATATATATATCTCTAACTCTTTATATATATATTAATATATATTTATATACATATTCCTATATATATAATATATATATATATATATATATATATATATATATATATATATATATATATATATATATATATATATATATATATATATATATATATATATATATATATATATATATATATATATATAATCATTATCTTCATTAGTTACCTTTGGTTTCCCAGAACTGGGGATGGGTTGCATAACCATGTACCCAAAACGCAATAGTTAAATAGAAAATCATGATCTGAGTCGAAGAGGAAAGTTCCCCTCCCCCGTAAGCCTCCCTTCCTATCATACCCAAAATCCGCCGTGAAGTTTCAAGAGTCATCCACTCTGGCATCTCGTCAATGTCAGGGTTTATCCTCTGGACCTCGTCAACAGTCACATCTCCTCATAAAACTGAACCATTTATTACTAGCATGCTTCATCCCTCTCATATTTGCTAACTATACAATCCTTTTCTTCGGACATTCTTTTAGTGACAAAATTCACTTTTCCTTCAGTCTCCCAGTCGGTCACTTCCCAACACATTTACTACTATGTATCAGCTTAATCAATTGACTGTCATCCATTCTTCCCATATGACCAAACCACCTTAATAAATTCTGTTATTCTATCATTCATGCTATTTTTTATACCACACACTTCCCTAATACGCTCATTCCTCATGTTTTTGTTACTTTTCACACATAACACGCCCATAAGATTGTCCGTCTGAACAGACTGAAATTTAAATCAATTCCTCTTACTTTACACCATAGTTTAGCTACTACATAATAATTTATGTAACAACATGCCCTCGTGCAGAACTATAGCGCACTTAAGACTTAGTCCACTTAAATTTACCAAGGATTTAATTACTTTAACCACATTCCCAACACAAGCAACTTTCCTACTACACTCTGCATCATCCATTCCCTTTTCATCAAACATAAAGTCAAGATATTTAAACTCAAATGCTTGTTCCAGTTGCCTACCTACCACCATCGCCTTGCTCTTATATACATTTATTTCAACCTCTCTCTTTAAACACCCTGAAAAACCTCTAGACCATTCCTCTCAAACTCTCATCAGATTCGCCACATAAATCCAAATATTCTGCAAACTAAAGCAGGGCACACTCCACTCTGTTCCACTCTTCATCAGTCTAACATCCTCACCTACCACTCGTTCCTGAAATTCTTCCATCACCCCATTCATATACAAAGTAAGTAGCCGTAGAGACATAACAGGTTCCTGCCTCACACTGCTATCAAAATTAAGCCATTTACTCTCCACTCCATTTATTCCTACATACGCTTCACTATCAACCAACATTTTTAAATCCATTCAAAGGTCTACCACCAATACCATACATTATTAGCACCTGCTGCATAGCTTCCTTTTAATCATATCATGCACCTGTTGCAAGCTCATAAAACCAAAATAAAATTCTTTTCTTCCATACCATTTACTCACTCATTTGCTTCAATGTAAATGTTTGATCTTCACATCCTCTACCATTTCTAAATGCACCTTGATCTTCAATAATCAACCAAAGAGTTATTCGAAGCACTCTTTCAACCAGAACACCAACATATATTTTCCCTACAATATTCAATAAACAAATTCACGTTTCTACAGTTTCCCTCTTACAGTTAAGATAAAACAAAGGTATTATCACCGCTCTCCTCCAGTCCTCCGAAAACTCACCCTCCAC
>JABUQX010142502.1:0-24825 GCA_015478945.1 Trachelipus rathkii
AGTAGGTAATTAGCATGAGAAAGGCGCCGCTATGATCGTTAACAAAAAATTACTGCGCGACTATTTAAAGCGTTTATCGGTAAAGAATGGACGGAAGGTAACGTTAATCATTAACGTTAACCGTCTTCAAAATATGTAGGAAAAGTAATAATTATTGTTAAATGAGAATACAGCAAAGAAAAACATGTCAAACATTACTAAACGGGATAATAACTGTGTAAGAATAAACACATTTTGAGCACAGAGGAGCGTTTAGGAAATTTTGGATAAAAAAAGTTTATCTGTTATGGAAATCGAATCTAATACAATTTAAAAATCTGATAACAAAATATTTTATAATAAATTAAGGTAACGGTTAGCGGATGTAGGGGAATATTAACTCGTTAACGTTAATTCAAATGTAACTCGTTAATAGTCCGTTACTTTTCTCTTTCGAAAGCGTTAAAGGATCGAAAAAATAAAGAGTTATTTCAACGGATTAACGCGTTAATGTGCTCACCTATATATATATATATATATATATATATAGTATATAGTATATATATATTATATATATATATATATATATATATATATATATATAGATATACATATATATTTATATATATATATATATATATATATATTATTATTAGTTATATATATATTATTATTATATATATATATATATATATATATATATATGTATATATATATATATATATATATATATAAATATATATATATATATATATATTTAGTTATATATATATATATATATATATATATATATATATATATATATATATATATATATATATATATATATATATATATATAAGATATAATACTATATTAGAGAGAAGTGGTGGCCTGAGTGGAATGTGTAGAATAGAAATGACATGCAAATGCTCTATTATGTATTGGTATGCGTTCAACTAGATATCTCTTTACCTTAAGCATATGATATATGAGATTTAGATATGAGATTATAAGTGTGGAGAATAAATTAAATGAGGTCCAATATGGTTTTAGACCGGAAAGAGGAATCACCGATTTGATATTTAGCTTCAAGACGGTGATTGAGAAGAGTGGAAGAGATGAGGCAGTGGCTTCTTTACAGACCCAGAAGGCATTTGATAGTGTGCCGCGGAAGTTGTGGGAAACGCTTGAAATTCCTTATTATGAGGTGTAACCCAAGTTTATAAGAGTAATACGAAGTCTTTATGTCACTAGTAAAAGTGTAATTAGAACAGCGTTTGGCTTAGAAAAATGTTTCCATGTAGAACTCTGCTGTTTATCGTATATATGGGACTGGTGTATGAGATTGGTTTAGGGAGGAAGACATGGTGGGAGGCTAGCGTGGATGAATATAGCAGTGGTGACAAGTGACAGAGCCGACTTTGCAGAGAGCGTTGGATAGGTGGGGAGATATATTGCACAGAGAAGGATTAAAAATAAATAAGGAAAAGACGGAGGTGCTTGACTTCGTGATAGAGGGAGAAAGGTTAAAGGAAGTAGAAAGATTTAAGTACCTGGGTGTTACTGTAAACGTGGGTGGAGAGACTGAGGAGAGAATAATCAGGTTTTCGAGGAGTGTAGGACAGTTGTATGGATTGCTGAAAAACAGGCATGTACCGAGGGATATTAAATTTTTTATATATACGACAATACAAACTACTCTTGTATATGGGTCGGAAGCTTGGACCCTTACCACCAGAACAAAAAACAAGGTGATGGTAGCAGAAATGAGAGCACTGAGACTAATAATGGGAGTGACGAGAAGGAAGTGAAGAAGAAATTCAGACCTGTTGGTAGACCAAGAAGGGAATGGTGTTGCTGCGTCGATGGCGAAGCTTGGAAGATCTATTGATTAGGTGAAAGAAATGGGACTTTACCGAGACAGATCCGCATGGAGGGGCTTTGCAGGGGACAGGGTTCTGCCCTAATCTCAGCGCTTGGTGAGGTGATATATATATATATATATATATATATATATATATAGTTATTACATATATGTTATTATTATTATTGGTTATTATATATATATACATATAGTTATAGTTATACATATATATATATATATATATATTACATATATTACATATATATACATATATATATGTATGACCTAGTAACTCTCTTTTACCTCAAAAAGCTTCTCTCCTCTTCATATATATATTGTTATTGAGCTATATATTATATTATATATATAAGAGCATATATATATATATATATATATATATATTATATATATATATTACATATTATATATATATATTATGCTATATATATACATATTACATATATACTATATTATATATATATATATATATATAAATATATATATTATGTATATATATATATATATATATTATAGTTATATATATATATATATTATTTATATATATATATATATATATATATATATATATATATATATATATATATATATATAAATATATATATATATATAAATATATATATATATATATATATATATATATATATATATATATATATATATATATATATATATATATATATATATATATATATAAATATATATATATATATATATATATATATATATATATATATAGTTATTATATATATATATATATATATATATATATATATATATATATATATTATATAAGGCTGTTAAACACTTGAGCCATTCTTTCTAAAACTTTTTTATTTAAAACGTTTTCTATAGTTAATTTCATGATTAACTATAATATTTATAGTCACTCTTTTCCTTCCATTATTCTTGATATTTAGTAATTTTTATTATTTTATTTGTTTTATTAATATTCTTTGTTTTAAAATTATTATTTATATATGTATAGTATTTAAACATAGTATTTATAAACAATTTTTCACTAAATTTACTGACACCATCTCCGCCATTCGATATGGGCATAAACTGCCGCCATTCGATATGGGCGTGAACTGCCGCCATTCGATATGGGCATGAACTGCCGCCATTTTTTAATGGGTTGCGTCGTTATTTAATAGCGGTTATTCTTACCTTTTCGTTTTAATTTTGCATAATCTTTTATATTTATTATGTAATAATTTCATTTATTTGACAAACTTTCGCAAAAAAATAAGAGAATTTTATCGTAACATTAAGAAATTTGCAAAAACAGATCGTTTCTATAATGTTAGCTCGTGCTGAGCACGAGTAGCACGAGTGCGAGGAGTCGCCTCTGATATATGTTATATTATATATATATATAGTGATAGAAAGAGTTATATATATATATATATATATATATATATATATTATATATATATATATATATATATATATATATATATATATATATATATATATTATATATATATATATATATATATATATATAATATTTAGTCTTACATCTTCCCTCAGCTAGGCCTACGGCCTGTCAGAGGAGTCAGAATCCTTTTCCACGCAGTCCTTTCAAGAAGTATGCCATCCTCTGTTAGCTGACACATCGTTGGGCAGTGCACGTTTTTTTAGAGCTATCTCCGCACAATTTCCCCATCTTCCCCTCTGCAGCATCCCCTTCACTCTCCATATCCTTCTTCTTTTCGCCCCTCTATCTCCCGGCATCTTTACTATATGCCCCCACCATCTTACTCTCGCCGAATCTATCCTGTTTAACACTTGAACCACAACAACTTTTCTCCCAAACCCATTCATTTCTCATTATATATCTCCTCGTCTTTCCGTCTTTCTTACCATTGTCCTCAACACCTTCATTTCAGAAGCTTCGATTCTTTTTTCATCCCTTGTAGTAATGTTCCATGTTTCTACTGCATATGTCAATGTGTGAATCAATATACTGTCAGATATTGTCTTATTCCAATTTATATCCGTTATCCGATCTTTAATAATTGGATACAACGCTTTCATGGTTCTTCTGTATTTTTCCATTCTTTCCTCCACCTCCTGTACACATCCTCCCTTACTCATAAACATTCCACCCAAATACACAAACTTATCCACATTTCTCAATCTTTCATCGTCAATGATGATCACCATCTCTCTCTCTCTCTCTCTCTCTCTCTCTCTCTCTCTCTCTCTCTCTCTCTCTCTCTCTCTCTCTTCTCTCTTCTCTCTCTCTCTCTTCTCTTTCTCTTCTCTCTCTCTCTCTCTCTCTCTCTCTCTCTCTTCCTCTTTACCTACTTTCATTACCGCAGTCTTTTCCGTATTACTCTCTAAGCCAACCTCCCTGAAGTTTCTCGTATAACTACATGAGTCCTCTCAAGACCCCCTCCTCCCCACTCCAACACACCAAATCGTCCACATTCACCATTATTTCCCCATTCAGATTCTGAAATTCATCTTTGACTTTTCTGATCACTTCATCCAAGTAAGAGGGGTCAGGATACTGCCCTGTCTCACCACTGTTTTCATCTCAAACAACTCATTTTCACACCAGGTTCTCATTTTGCATTCGCAAACGCTACACATGCTTTTTATTTTTCTCCTCAATCTTTCCTTCACTCCGCACACCTCCCCAAACATCTCCTAAAGTCTGACTCTGGGTACCGTGTCAAATGCCTTCCTTGGGTCCAAGAAGGTTATATATGCTGTATTATCAAATTCGCAAATCTTCTCTAACACTATTCTTAAAGCAAAGAGCAGGCCTGTAGTACTCCTTCTTCCTTTCCCGAAGCCATATTGATCCTCCCCAATTGTGTCTCTATCACTCCTCTTAATCTTTTTTTCTAAATTCCTTTCGTACACTTTCACTATGTGATCTGACAAAGCTATTCCCCTATAGTTTTCACACTCCCGTATCTCTTTTTCCATTATAAATGGGTAAGACAATTATTCTCTCCATCTAATTGGAACTTCACACTCTCTATAACATTTATTAAAAAGCTGCACTATTTTGTTTATCAATTCTTTTCCTCCTTCCTTTATCAACTCTATTGCAATTCTATCTTCTTCCAGCGTTCTTCATTTTTTCATTTTTGCCAAAGTTTCGTCAAACTCCCAACGTAACAGAAAATATGTGAAATTTTTTTAAGGAAAAATTAAAAAAGGAGGGAATTCAAAATAGATTGTTTTTTTAAATTTACTTGAAAAAAAGATAAATGTATAAAATATTTGTAGTATAGGGAGATTTTACTTATTAAAATAACATTAATATATATTAATATATATATATATATAGTATATTATATATATATATATAAATAGAGATATTTTTTTTATATATAAAAAAATATATATATATATATATATATATATATATATATATATATATATATATATATATATATATATATATATGTATTATTATATATATATATATATATATTATTTATATATATATATTATTATATATATAAAAATATATATATATATATATATATATATATATATATATATATATATATATATATATATATATATATATATATATATATATATATATATATATATATATATATAAATATATATATATATATATATATTATATAGTATAATAGTAGTATATATATATATATATATATATATATATATATATATATATATATATATATATACATATATGAGAATAGGAATTCATATAATAATGAATAGAGATGGTGCTTTTGTAACTGATGAAATGGATGTGAGGGGAGGTGGAAAGAATACTTCGAAAATCTGCATAATATTAACGTAAATGAAGAGGTGATAGTGGAATGTGTGTGGGTTTGATGGCAAGAAGGAATAGGTATTTTTGGGAATGAGGTTATTAGCAAAGAGGGGGAAATGGGTAGAGTGAGAAATTGAAAAATGGTAAATCTGCAGGTATAGATGAAATTACTGGTGAAATGATCAAGAACGGAGGCGATGGTGATTGATTAATTTGGAGGTTAGGTCATAGCGTTTAAAGTCTCAAGGATTGGAGGAGAGCTTCTGCAATAGTATTCCTATATAAGGGTAAGGGAGATAAGGGAACTGAAATTATAGGGGAATAAGTTTATTGAGTGTTGTAGGAAGATATATGCTGGTGTTTTGGTCGAAAGAGGTCGAGTGACTGAAGGACTGATTGGTGAAGAACAAGGTGCGCTTTAGGATGGTAGAGGATGTGTGGATCAAATTCTTACATGAGAAAATGAAGGAGAAAAGAATAAATGGTATTTAGGTTTATGGATTTGCAACAGGCGTGTTGATAAATAATAGGAAGCTCTACAGCAGGTGTTAGTGATATATGGTGTTATGGTGGATTTCTGAATGGAATCAAAAGTATGAAGAGGATAGTGTGTGTGTGAGAATAAATGGTGTCAAAGAGGATTAGTTTAGTATTAATAGCGGAGTGGAGCAAGGTTATGTCTCCTGGTTATTTAATTTGTATATGGATGGGGTTATGAGCTAATTGGAAGTGGCAGGAAACAAAGAATGATGGAGAATGAGATGAGGAGGGTGCCCCATCTATTATATGCGGATGATTTTTTGTGTGAGGAATCTGAAGAGAGTTTGAGAAGATTGGTAGAGATATTTGGGGTATGCAAAAGGAGGGGCCTGAAAGCAAACGTGTAGATAAGTAAGGTTATGCTGTGAGTGAGATAGCCTCAGCATGAAGTTATGTTAGATGGTGAGCAGCTGGAAATCAAGTGTCTGAGTTTAAATATTTGGAGTATGTGTTGGATGAGAAGGAACGGATGATGCAGTGTAGAAGGAAAGTTAGAATGGTAGGAAGGTGGTTGGGGCAATTAAATCGTTGGTGCGTAAAAGGATCTGGTCTGAGTGCGCTAGGTCTTGCATGAGGGTATGTTGTTACCTGTGTTATTGTATAGTAGGCAAGACTAAAGGTCTTGAACAGTGTTTCAGTGTATGATAACGTCCCTAGGCGCTGGAGGCCTAGAGGAAGTAAGGGCCTTGAAAAATGGGGTAAGCAGCTATTTAGTAATTTTAGTTCAGTATTTTATAATATATTTATATTATATATATATATATATATATATATATATATATATATATATATATATATATATATATATATATATATATATATATATATATATATATATATATATATATATATATATATATTTATTGTGGATTTTAAGTTTGGTAAAGTAAAAAATTTGGGGCGCTGAAAATAATTGATTTTCAAAGTGGGCGACGAAATAGGTTTGAGAGTCTATGGTCTGAATAAGAAGCATAGATCTAAAGTTCAATGTGTTCAGATGGACAATCTTAGCTAGGTGTGAGAAGAATTGATAAATGAGGAATGAACATATTAGGAGAGTTGTGGGTGTGAAGAAAGGTAAACGAGAATAAATGAAAGTATGTTTTTGAGATGGTTTAGTCATGGTTGATGAATGATAACGGTTGGTTAAGCGGTTGCATAGTGGTGAGTGTGTTAGGAACGACCGGCTGGGGGAGACCGAAGAAAAGTGGATTGAGTCAGTAAAGGAATGTTTGCAGGAGAGAAATGAGTTTGGCAGAGTCAGAAGAAAGTGCATGATAGGAGAGAATGGCGGGGCGTTGTAAGGGGGTATGGTTACCCACCTGGGCTAGGGATGAGCCCTACACTTGACGACTTACCATAGTGATGATCCGTCGCGGTCCCATGAAGCTCTAGGTGGATTTTCTGATTGCGACGAGTTCTACTAATTAATGGTACAGAGGGGCAGGTATAGCTGGGCTTTCTTTTCGAACATTTGTCATGCTCTCCTACTGCTTTTCTTTCCGATGCTTGTAGCGCACCTAACTCCCAATCTTGGGAAAGGTAGATGTTGTTATATATATCATATATATATATATATATATATATATGTTATTATGTTATATTATATATATATATAAGATATTATATATATATATATATATATATATATATATATATATATATATAGTATATATATATATATATATATATATATATATATATATATATATTAAGATATATATTTATCTATATATATATATATATATATATATATATCAGAGGCGTATATATAGGGTAGGCAGGGTAGGTAGCTCCTACCCAATATTTTTTAGGTTTTAAATAATTGAAATTAAATTGTAAAAGTATACTAAATTATTAAAATTTTATATAAAAGTTAAAAAAGAAGCTATTTTGCATCATAAATTAAAAGAAAAACAAACACAATAATAAGCTATAATAATAATAATTGAATTCTTTTAGAAATTCTCGCTCCTACTCTGATCTTAAGTAAAATTTTGCACCGGCGTGAATAAAGGACGTCATTTTTTACGTCAACTTATAAGGGAGCGGGTTAGTCTGTCCTACCTATAATCGAAAATATATGAAACTCGTTCTCCCCAAAATATGTACGAAATGTGTGGCTTGTGGCAGTTTATTTGAAATTTTTGTATCGAATGTTCTGATTGCTCTGATGAATCAGTTTTATATATATATTTTATATAACTTTTAAGTATTTTTAGCAATATTTCAAGAACTTTCCATTGTTCGTATAATGCTGAGTAAAGTGTATTTTATTAAAGAAAAATGTTTAAAAACTTATCTATAAAACCACAGCTTAATTTTAAACAGATAGGCCTAGAAATTTACAAATTGAAATAAAATTTTAAAATTAAGTATTTGGTAAATATAATGTAAACAAGCTTTTTATACAAATAAATAGGTACGTATTATAATTATTAAAATATGTTTTCGATGTTTTCGTTATATATATATATATAGAGAGAGTATATATATATATATATATATATATATATATATATATATATATATACATATATATATATATATATATATGTATATATATATATATAAGTGTAATCTTCCAGGTACGCCACTGATATATATATATATATATATATATATATATATATATATATATATATATATATATATATATATATATATATATATATATATATATATATATATATATATATGATGTTGAAATTAGAATTCTTCTTTAACTTGCTGGGTTCCTTCCTCTTGTGTTACCAGTTACTTCCTATTGATAGTAATAATGACCAGTCCTTATCTGTAAGGATAGGACTGTATATGTTCTTCTATTTTATTATTATTATTATTAGTATTATTAGTATTATTATTATTATTATTATGATTATTATTATTATTATTATTATTATTATTTTTATTATTATTATTATTATTATTATTATTATTATTATTATTATTATTAATATTATTATTATTATTATTATTATTATTATTATTATTATTATTATTATTATTATTATTATTATTACTATTATTATTATACTATTATTATTATTATTATTATTATTATTATTATTATTATTATTATTATATTATTATTATTATTATTATTATTATTATTATTATTATTATTATTATTATTATTATTATTATTATTATTATTATTTCTCAAACAAATAAAGAATGAAATTTAATTTATTTGATTTATTCAATTTATAATAAAGAAGCAACTGATTATTTATTTATTTATTATTAATAGGTAGGTTCCCTTTCACCCTCTTATGCATTTACTAAATAAATGAGGGGAAATAGATATGAATTTGGCAGCAACCAAACCCAATTTTTATATAATTTTCTCACCTTTATTTCAGTTTCCAAGCTGGAAACTGAGTTGTTCTTCAGTCTGGGTAATTTGGTCTTCTAACTAGGCAGACCTCCTTTTTTCATTTAATTTGGAAATCTTAAAATAAGCCATCTTCTAGGCAGACTTAAATATATTCTTGGCCTTCTTGGTAGGACATTGGATAGAGTCCTAAGACAATTTCTTATTTCTTCTTTTTCTCAAAAGAAAATTTATAACTTTATTAGTACTTTATTATTTTTATTAAACAATGGCCACTGTTGTTGGTGATTCTTAATTAATAATAATTTGTTTTTGCTTTATGCCCAAAATTTAGGCAGAGTAATAGCATGGTCTTTGCTTCATAGATATTCTATAAGGTCTGCTGTGCCACTGCCAAATTTCTTAGTCATGGTTTGCATCATTTATTGCAATTTCAGCATGACCAGCCCTTTAGGTGAGTCCATTATTTATATGTAAACTACCAAGAGAGTGAAGTGGGATCAAAGATATAATTTTTGAGTCGTTCACTTAATTTTTTATTTTTATTTTTTTTAATGTTAATTTATAATAAATTGAATAAAATAAATTATATTTCATCTATATTAATTTTTTAATATTATTATTAATTTTAATATTATTAATTTTTTATATTAAGAATAAAGTATTATTTAAAATCACCAATTTTCAGTGGCCACATTAATAAAACTAAAACAAATTAAAAAAGAATATATATATATATATATATATATATATATATATATATATATATTATATATATATAAATATATTGTTGCTATATATATATATAGTTATATATAAAAATATATATATTATTGTTATTATAATATATTTGCCTATATATATATATATATATATATATATATATATATATATATATATATATATATATATATATATATATAAAATATATATATATATATATATTAATATATCTTATATATATATATTATATATATATATATATATATATATATAGAAAATAAACATATATTATATAAGGTATGTCATACATTATTATATTATATATATTTTTAACACATCGTAATCGGATAATAGTTCTCCGTCTCCTCTCCCACACATTGCTCCTCTCCCCTATCTCTCCTTTCCTCTACATTTAGTTCTTTAAAATATTCGGTCCAACTCTCATTTACCTCTTGTGTTGTAAGTTCTTCCTCCTTCCTTATTTTTGATACTATAAAGCCCTTTTGATTTTTTATATGTTTTAGTTAGCCTGAAAATTTTCTTTCCACACTCTGCATCTTCTCGCTATTTTTCTTCCCGCCTTTCAACCATCAACTTTATAGCCTCCCTTTTCACTATCTCTACTCTTTTCTTGATATCACATATTCCGCTCTTTTCTGTTATGTTCTTTCTCTCAGCCATCTTCTCATTTTCTTGTTCTTTTCACCCACTGCACTCTTTATTTCTTCATTCCACCACATAGTGTGTTTCTTCCTCGTTCCACCACTCTACCTCACTCCCAACGTTTCTCCCACTGATTTGGAAACTCATGTTTATTTCACCCACATTTGCCAGCCTTACCTTTATTTTCTCCACATATTTCTCCTTTTTCCCTTGCTCTTTCATGGCCTCAACTTTATTTACTTAACTTTTTTCTCTAACCTGCCACTTTGCTTCCTGTACTCTCACTCCAGAACCACCAGTCTATGATCAGAGTCAAAACTGACTGCAGGAAGCACTTTGACATCTTCCACTTTCCTGTTAATAAACACTATGAAATAGTCAATAATGGATTTTTGGTCAAAATTTTCAGTGTTTTATTTCCACCTATATATCGTGAATTTATGAGATTCTCTATGTTTGAAGAAATCATTTCTAATTTTTAAATTCCTCATACACAAATCTATGAGCCTGTCTCCCTCTGTATTTCTCGTTTTCTCCATGTGGACCCAATATCCTCTCCACCTCATTTCTTCTCTTTCCCACTTCGGCATTAAAATCACCCATCAGCAGATGAAGCATATTGTCTTTGCCTATACCTTCCACACTTCTTCACCAAATCTTTCTTCTCTTTCTCTGGATGCCCGCTATGGAGTGATATTTTTCCCCCATAATTTTAAGGGTACTTATAATTAGTCTCTTGATCAACCCCTCTCACTTCCTGTATGAGAAGTGCAATCATTAGTTCAAAAATAAACCCTACATGTAAATTATATTTTCGAAATTATACTTTGAGTGTCAACTCCACAACTCCCCTTTCTTCAGTGTGGAAGGTTGCACAGATTACATCTCGCCGCTCCAACAACTTTTCAACCACAGCCTTTCGTTATAGGCCTAATGTAACTGATGCGATCTCCTCTCCTTCAGCTGTTGCAGATGCATTAGGTTATAGTTTTGATAGCCACTCGAGCTCTTTCCACTATCCTGAAGCCTTTCAAAAATTGAAATCTAACACTGCACCGCCAAACTTTTCAACAGCGAAAGGGTAAGATCATATCTATAACCGTCTTTTAACACTTGCAGAGTATCAAACTGCACTGGCGAATAGCAAAGACGGTGCCCTTGGCCATGACTTAATTTCGCAGAAAATGCTCCGTTATATTCACCCATCTGCATCATCGCTCTTGCTTGATCTGTATAACAGAATCTGGATCGAATCCTCTTTTCCATCTATTTGGACTACATCTTTTGTAATCCTATTCCTCAGCCCGGGAAAGATCCGAAGATGGCGGACAACCAAAAACCAATTTCGCTAACCTTTCATACTAGTATATTATTTGAGAAAATGGTTTCGGGCCACCTTCACCCTGTTCTGGAGAGTCTCCAGGCTTTTTCAAACCTACAGTTTGGTTCCCGTAAAAATCGTTCAAACGCGGAACTCTTACTAAACTAGATCATGACATCCGGGAATCCTTCTCAACTGGTGGGATGGTTCTTGATGTTTTTTTTACCTGAAAAGTGAGGAGACAACGTGAGAGCTAATAGCTCCTTTAACTCCACTCGCTCGGTTTCCGAGGACAGCCCCTTTTTATTAAATGCCTTCTCAGACAGATCAATCCAGGTTCGGTGATCCTCTGTTATATCAGGCCAGTTTACTCTGGATGAAGGAGTTCCGCAGGGCAGTGTTCTATGTATTTATTATTTGCTCTCGGATTCAATGACATTGTTACTTCTATCCCAACGACGGTGAATTTTTTTCTCTGTTGATGACCTGGCGCTATATATTGCCAGTGCCAGGCTGTCATTTCTTGAAAGGTATCTTCAACTAGCTATTGAGAATATTTCACAATGGGGTAATTCTCATTGCTTCTATTTCTCACCCACCAAAACCTCAGCATACTATTTAGAAAAAAGGGAGTCGAAGAACCTTCCATCTTCCTCCCACTAACCTAACCTTATATGGTTCACCCATTCCTGTAACTTCACAAGTCAGATTTCTAGCACTCATTTTAGATGACCACCTAGCATACTCGCTACAAATTAAACTCTTGAAAACGATTTCTCATCTTGTGCTTAATCAATTACGTCATCTTGCCTAAAATCTTGGGGTGCTGATAGCAAGTCTCTTTTACGTCTCCACACCGCCCAACTGATCGAAGGTGGAATACGGAATATGGTTAGGCATCCCCAACTCTCTACACCTGTTAGATCCCGTCTAAAACTGGGCGATCTGTATTTCCACTAGAGCCTTCCGATCGTCCCCCGGGTGAGCCTTGAAGTTGAATCCGATGTGATACCACTCTCTCTTCAAAGGGAATACGTCATGGGCACAAGTTATCTTCGCTTTTAAACACCAACACCATCTTTTCTAACACTGATTCTGCGAGAGATACCCCAGAATCCTTCCTATTGGAAATTTGCACAGTTTATAGCATCCTAAACTTCCTCAACATCCCTTTCCAAAAGATGCTGCAGTTCTCTTATGATGAAGGGTAAACACCTTGGCTATTCCCTGCTCTCACCATTTGCCTGGTCCTGACCTCTCTCTCTCTCCAAATCTAGCTACCCCGCTGCCTAGTTAAAGGAATCATTCCTGCTTCATTCCGCAGTTCAAGGTGGATTTACTCCAGTGTTTACTGACGGCTGTAAAACAGGGGACAGCGTGGATGCGTTTGCTGTCTTTCCTGAACTCAACCTCTCGCATACCCTTCTCCCTCATGCTTCAGTTTTACGGCAGTATTAATGGCTACAATAATTGACCTTTCTTGAATTCTGTTCCTTAACCAAGGCGACTGCTATTCTCAACTTATATCATTTATTTAGATTCGCTCAGCGCCCTCCAGGCGCTTAAAGCCCCCTACTCTAAAAAGACAATGGTTCCACTGTACAACAATTTATTCGGCTGCTCTACTCTCGTAAGAAACAAATCATACTATGTTTTACCCCTAATCACGTAGGGGTAACTGGCAATGAAATCGCTGATAGAGAGGTCAAAATGTCGCCTCTTCTCTTCGGAGCTGTTCTAGGTACAACCCCGATGCTATTTGACAAGGCCGCCTTCCATCAACTGGTTATTATCCTGCTATCCGACAGGGATTCCGGTCTTATTGCCAAGAGTGCTGAACCAGTGATCAGCGAGGGACGAAACTTAGGAATATAAATCCGAACATTGATGAGTGGTCTTCTGCTTACACGAGGTGATACTTGCACGCCTCCGTATTGGCCACATCAATATCACTCACAGCCACTACATATTACGGACCACCATCTGCAAATTTTGCCATCGCCACACCCCTTAATCTGTTCACCATATCTTCATTGATTGTCCCCAACTGGACCTCATTGGCCTTTATGGTCATGACACCTTCTAAAAGGTTACCCCATATCTTATCTGAATCCTCCCAATATAACAGTAACTATTTTCTCTTATCTTCAAGAACTGAATATCCTTTACAATATATGATTTTGCTATGTGATATTAAGACTATTTGTAATGTAAAGACATCTTTTTATTTAGCTTTTTATTAATTTTTGACTGAATATTCATTTCGATACCCAAATTTTATTTGACATTTGAAATATGTATGAGCCAGGATCCACCCATGGAGTTGATTATTCAACTTAGTCTGGCTGCTTCTCTGTGGGCCATGGTGGGTCCTGTACATGATCTAAAAACAACAACAAATAGTATATATATATATATATATATATATATATATATATATATATATATATATATATATATATATATATATATATATATATATATATATATATATATATATATATATATATAGATATATATATATATATATATTTATATATATATATATATATATATATATGGCATATATATATATATATATATATATATATATATATATATATATATATATATATATATATATATAGTAGTTATATATATATATATATATATATATATATATATATATATATATATATATATATATATATATATATAGTTATATTTTTCTTTCTATCCCTTGAACTAAAACTGATAAATCTTGGTTTACCAGAAATTATCATTGTCTTCAAATTCAGAAACTACTGATTTTATATATTTCATTCCAGAATGAAAAAATCAACTCTTAGAGACCCTAAAACTTTTCTCGTAGAAAATGCAACAATCTGTCTGGTTCCTCTACCTCAAACTCTTTCTGACATTTTTTGTATCGGTAATACAGACCTCTTTAACTTCTGCAAAAGCTGAACTGTTTGCTCAAACTCTTCCCTCTAATTCCACTCTAGACTGTTCCAGAGCAATTTCTTCTCTCTGCCTGTTTTTAACTAATAAATATTATTTCTGCCCTTTCTGAGCTTAACACTAAGAAGACGGAGAGTGCCCAAGTTATCCCTCCAGTGGACCTCAAAAATTGTGCTTCTGAGCTTGCACTCTGCCTTGGTATTCTGTTTCCTCACTGCCTATAAACTTCAACCTTTCCCTCCTGCTGGAAGAGTGCATTCATCCAGCATGTGCTGAAGAAACGGGACTCCACTCAATAATCTAACTATTGTCCTATCGTTTTAACCTCTATTGTTTCTAAAATTTTCGAATCTCTTCTTAACAAGAAGATTTAGAAACATCTTAAATATTCTAATGATATCTTTGATTGATGTATGGCTTCTGGAAAGAGAGGTATACTGGTGATCTTTACTTTCTCTCTGACTTTTTATCCCCTTCTCCTAAGCATTTTGGTGAATCTTTTGCTGTGGCACTAGACATATTGAAGGTTTACGATAAAGTCTGTCACAAAACTTTTATTTCTAACTTTTCTCTTTCGAAATTTTTCCTTCAATTTGTAAACTTCTCTTGATTCAATTCCAGACGTTCTATGGCTGCTGTTGTGGATAACCGACATTAATCCTTTAAATGTTTGAAAGTGTTCCTCAGAATTCTGCTCTATCCAAAACTCTTTTTCTATTCTGCATCAATGATCTATTCTGTAACTGTGTCACCTATTCACACTTAGGCTGCTAACTACGATTATCATTTCTCCTTCCAATTTGAAAGACGACCCATTCAACAGCAAATAAATGATGCTAGGAGGGTAGCCATAAAGCAACAGACTTCTGTTCTTTCTCGTGTCTATAGTTGTGTTAAAATATGGTTATTTTCAATTCCTTTATCAAAAACTAAGTTTCTTAGTCTATCTACTTGACATAATCTTTCACACAACTATAACATTTTTCTAATACAATTCAAACCCTCTTCTATTCTTCTTAATAATCTTGATATTTTCTTTTCTCATGATCTTTCTTATAAGGATTACATTATACTCTTTCTAAAAAACATCTAATTAGTAGGATGTTCTGCGGTGCCTTCGGAACTTCTTCTCATCACCCCAGTTGCTAGCTCTGCGCCGGAGTATTTCCCTTTCCCCCCCTGTATAGAGTTTGAATCACATTTCTGGGGTGGTTCCACACATTTTGTGCTATTCTTGATATAGTATAGTCTAGGGCTTATCAACTTGTTAACTCTCTTACTCTCGCTAACTTTCTCCAATCTTTGTACCTGTCAAACTTTGCACCAATCTCCTTATACTATTGTTATTACAATTTATATTGATCTTCTGAACTTTGTAGTCTTGTACCTCTCCTTCTTTGAGGAGAGCTAATACGACTCGTATTTCAAACAACATCATCCTTTCTCCATTCAACTCTCTGACCCAGATTTAACTGCTATGCTCAATCATTCGTACTCCACTGATAAAGTCTGTAACACACTCTCTTTATCTATTTTTCTATCTAGCTTTGATTTCCACAATATCGAACGTCACATAATGGAGCATGTAATGCCTAAATTTGGCCCTGGTTTCCAATTTTTCCAACACCGGTAGAATTTGGTAAGCATCCAGCGTTTTGCCCATTGCAATTTATATATATATATATATATATATATATATATATATATATATATATATATATATATATATATATATATATATATATATATATATAACCCTTATATATATATAGCTGCTATATACACTGCTAACTATATATATATATATATAATATATATATATATATATATATATATATATCCCCGGAAGGTGTATTGATTCTCATAGTGGTGTTATGCTCTTGTTACAGACATGTGTATGATATAGCTGTGAGAACCAATGCAGAAGGGTCTTTATTCTTTCCCCATTTGTTGTGCATTCGTGCATTAATATTTGTCACATGCCTTATCTTTCAACCTTCATTTTCTTTCCCCTTATTTTTCATAAATTTTTCCGTCTTTTCAATCTACCTTTTTATCACAGTTTCTAACTTTTTTTTAATTCCCCACCATTAGTCCCTTTAATTATTTATATAAGGTTGCTCTCCCTTTTTCTCATCACAGTCCCACGGGCTATCCGGTGCCTCTTCACGCATGGGTTACAGCTTTCACCCGCTTCCTCCGTGGATGAGGTACAGTTGAAAAACAGGTCATTTTAGCTCACCACTGATTGGGCCGCCAATTGTAGGGAACCCGAACCTTTGCTAACCCTCATGGATTCTTTTACTTTGGTGTATAATCTCAGGCTTTGCCAGAAGACTTCCAGGTGCCGTGTGTGGCGCAGGTAAGGAACCGGTGTAGGGTTCAGGAGGGATCCTTCAGGCCACATCCACAGCCTACCCTACGGGACTGAGATTGGGAAGTTGTCGTGGTCTCTGGGCTATGACCTGTTGTGCTTAAGGAGAAAGGATTATACTTCTATCAAATATACGCCTTTCCATTACATCCTGTTATTTGCACATATATATTTTGCTTTATTGCTATAGATTCTGATTCATGAAGACGAAGTCTGTGGTTAAATTTTTAAAAGATAAAACGTGTTTAAACCAAGGTGAGCCGAACACCATCAACAATAATTACCATCTGTCAGGTTCCCAGCCTGATTATACCACGGTCCCTACTACTTCTAGACCAGGTACCTATGCTTTATTTCCTTCTCCACCTGAGGGTCCTTTATAATTTCGAATTCGTCGACTAACAGCAAACCCAAACTTTAGGTGCCCCAACGGTCGAAACAATCCCAGTAAAGGTGCCCCCCGTCATGGTCGTTCTCATTTGATATGTTGCACCCCCTACCAGAAATGAGAGCAGACACATCATTCCCGATATATCACATACTGCGATCCACTACCTCCAAAGCTCTTACTGAGCACAGAACCATTTTTCTCACCAATGCGCTTGAAAAAGTTTTAGGAGTTTAAGACCCTCCAGTCACATTAATGAGAAATGGATTCATTCTCGTACAAGCTGCTATCCGAAACCAAAGTTCAATTTTGTCATCTTTAACGTCTCTCTCAAACATTCCTGTTATTTCTACTCCTGATGATATAAGAAACACATCTAAAGGCACTATTTTTTGCTATGAACAGAAAGACGAAGATTTAGCTGTCATAATGAGAAATCTCCATCAGAAAAGATTTTCCGTTACAAACATTTATAGATTTCCCCCCTCGTAAGGACTCGCCTGACAAACCAAATCCTCGTTGTTGCTGACCTTTAATACCCCTCATCCATCTACAAAGGTGAAAATATGGTTCACAAGTCGGTGTTCTCACGTTTATCCCTCGACCCACACGGTGCTTCAAATGTCAACGGTTTTGGTCATCCACGAAAATGCTGTAGGGGACCGGATGACATATGCCCAATCTGCGGAGAATTATTTCACACTCACTGTGAAAATACCCCTAACTGTAGAAACTGTGAAGGACCCACAGTGATTCTTCCTTCAAATGCCCGTCTTACCAGTTTGAACAGGAGGTTTTGGAGTTATGTACCATACAAAAATTGAGCAGGAGAGATGCTATAAGCCAGCTCAAGGAAAAATATCAGTCAAATCAAAGTCAATCTTACGCCACAATTACAGCTGCCCCCATGCCTCCGCGTGTTAAACCACCAACTCAACCCCATCCAAACAGAACTCCTCTCCTAAATTCCAATGAACTGAGGGAGTTACTGCAACCTGTTTGTCTGTATTGCCCACAATACCAACTCCTCTAATAGTACAAAGGAGCCCTTGTTTCAATCTCCTGTCCAAAAAGCCATCAACAACCCTATCCCGAGCACCAGCTCTCAAGAAACCAGCAATGAAACTCTAAGCTCGTTCATCCAGTACAAAATTTGGAAAACATTTCCTGGCAAGACACACAGTCCCAAACTTATGCAATAGGACTGTCTCTTTGTCCCTTAATTCGCCTCTCACTATTACTCAAATCCCTGAAAAAGAAATTTCTAAAGACACAGAAAAGAATAGTCACCAAGCTAATGATTATTCGTTAAAATACAAAGCATCCAAATTTTTAAACAAAAACACAGTAACCCCAGACGTAAAAAATGCAACTCAGAAGAGACCTCGCCATAAATCTTCTCTAGAGACAAAAGCAATGGCTTCAACAGATTGTACTCAAACAATCACAGCTATTGAACAACCCACCAACCAACCCTCTAATAGTCTGCAAGATAATTCTAGCTCTTCTGAATCTTCCTATAACTCTTCTCCCGAATTTCCTATATCAGCACTCCCTAAGGGATTCTATACCCTAGCAGATGAAATGGATAACAGCTCCCAAATGGAGCTTGATGTGATGACCCATTCTCTTTCTAATGCTTTCTGCACTTCCGAGAAAGGTGAATGGAAAACTGTTCAACGTAAACGTCGCAAACGCTCTAAGCGTTCTGGGTCTGTTGGAGGCATGAAGAGAGACCCAGAGGTCCCCATTCTCCAATCAAATTGTCCAATCTCCCAAAATCACTCGCATGATGAATTACTGGCAAAATCTCCAGTATCAAACCTTGCCAATCCATTGAATCCTATATTGGAACCCAATACCGCAACCCCAACACATTCTCAAAAAGACGACACCCTTCCGGTGACACCTTCCTTCCCTAGTTGCAAATGTTGCAAAGCAACATTTGCAACATTGCACGATTGCCAGCGCGCGTAGCGCGCGTACATATGATCGTACTTACATATCGATTATTGATGTACGTATATGAGTGTATATATATCGATATATATATATATATATATATATATATATATATATATATATATATATATATATATATATATATATATATATATATATATATATATATAATATATATATATATATATATATATATATATATATATATATATATATATATATATTATCATATGACTGTTATTACAACTACTACTACTACTGACGACTACTACTACTACTACTACTACTACGACGACGACAATTACTACTACTACTACTACTACTACTACTACTACTACTACTACTGCCATGACTGTTATTACAACTACTACTACTACTACTACGACTACTACTATTACGACAATTACTACTACTACTACTAGGACTGTTCATCCCCCTTTCGTTATTATTATTATTATTATTATTATTATTATTATTATTATTATTATTATTATTATTATTATTATTATTATTATTATTATTATTATTATTACTAACCCTTTGTATATTTACATACACTTGTGCGAGCCGTAGGCTGGCGCACACGAGCGTTCGTTGATGACGCAGTCATCAACGCATGTGAGTTGTTTTATACACGTCTACACAAATGCATATACACACCCCTCACCCCCTTTCGTTATTATTATTATTATTATTATTATTATTCACCCTACCCCCTATTGCCCTAACCCGACTTTGTATATTCACATACACTTGTGCGAGCCGTAGGCTGTCGCACACGAGCGTTCGTTGATGACGCAGTCATCAACGCATGGGAGTTGTTTTATACACGTCTACACAATTGCATATACACACCCTCACCCCCCTTTCGTTATTATTATTATTATTATTATTATTATTATTATTATTATTATTATTATTATTATTATTATTATTATTATTATTCACCCCACCCCCTATTGCCCTAACCCGCTTTGTATATTCACACTTGTGCGGAAGCCGTGAGCTGACGCACTGAGGCGTTCGTTGATGACGCAGTCATCAACGCATGTGAGTTGTTTATACACGTCTACACAATTGCATATACACGCCCCTCCTCTCGTTATTATTATTATTATTATTATTATGATTTAAACACAAAGACGAAAAGTAGTATATAATTATCCTGCAGTCAGAGAGAGAGAGAGAGAGAGAGAGAGAGAGAGAGAGAGAGAGAGAGTTTGGACTCAAAAGTGATATTAGCCAACCTGTCCGAGCTGTATAGCTTTCAATTCTAGTCTTCATCTGGATTCTGTCATTATTATTATTATTATTATTATTATTATTATTATTATTATTATTATTATTATTATTATTATTATTATTATTATTATTATTATTATTATTATTATTATTATTATTATTATTATTATTATTATTATTATTTATTATTATTATTGTCATTATGATTTAAAAATACAGGGTAGATGAAAGTTTTTTTAACTCTAAAATTTTATTGACACATCAGTAAATATTCATGGTGTGAGTATATATATATATATATATATATATATATATATATATATATATATATATATATATATATATATATATATATATATATATATATATATATATATATATATATATATATATATATATATATATATAAATCATCTCCACCCACAGACATCTCCAGGAGTCCCAGGTGGAAATGTAACAATATCTCCAGAAACTTCCCTTCTTATAATTGTTATTATATAATTAACCAGGTTCTTTTTTGCACACTCCTTAAGATCTTGGTCGGCTAAAAGACGTAAATTAGATGAAAGTTTTAGATGGATGGGTAGAGGGATCTGTATTTTAAATCGTTCTACGTTGACTGTATATGTTTTAAGCATACTATTTAGCTCTACGATTTTCTCTATATGACCATCCAGTATTGGAACACCTCTATTATACTTTAATGATACATCGAAGTACGCAGTTTCACAGCCCTCCTTCGCTGCAGCTGTAGCTCGCATTCTATGACCATGTACATCGTCTGATGCACATACAACACGCAATCTGGAGGGATCACGGGGTGTGTAAGGATGTCTATCTGAAAAATCCGATGTGTGACTAACACATGTATACCAAGATTTTAAAATGAACCACCACTTTTGAATATATGTTATAACTCCCATTGCTGCAACCTTTTTAAAATGTACTATAATGACAAGAGCTGTTAACGCCCCAACTTCCATACCGCTACTGAAGCCTGCAGCAGATACAGTGTAGCTCTATCCTTTAAACTAGTGACGTCATAAACGTGAATTTTCATGAACCTTTACCATTTATCCACAGCTATCTCTTGATATATATATATATATATATATATATATATATATATATATATATATATATATATATATATATATATATATATATATATATATATATATATATATATATATAATATATATACTATATATATATATATATATATATATATATATATATATATATATATATATATATATATATATATATATATATATATATATATATATATATATATATTTATATATATATATATATATATATATATATATATATATATATATATATATATATATATATATATATATATATATATATATAATATATATATTTATTATATATATATATATAAAGGGTAGTAAAATATGTTTTTATTTTAAAGCATTTATTATGTAGTCGGAAACTAAATAATCATTGACATATAAATTTTTAGCATCGAAAATATTTACAAATTCATCGACACAGATATTGTTTAAAAAACATTTGATGAAATAAACACAATAAACTCCGCATAAACTAGAGTATGCGGGTTGAACAGCACGAGCCATAGTTTTTACATAATTCACATTGTTATATTTTAAAAATGAAATGATGTAATGATTATCCAAGATAAATTTCAAACCCAAAGAATTCTTCTCCTTGTAGATGGAAATCCAGTGTCCCCATGACGTTACATCTCGAGGCGATGTGTTGAACACGAATCCACTATCCTTCTTCAGCCTCACAGAATCTACTTCATTAATAGCAAACACGCCTAAAAATCGAGGTTCGTTTTTAAACATGACTTTTATTTCTTCTTCATTCATCTTTAGTAATTCAAAAGCACATTACGGGCTCGGTCAATTTCAATAAGCTGAGGGTGTTCCAGATAAACGATAACGGTAATGGATGTCTGTAGACTTCCGCTAAATGAGAGATTGAGTCCTAATGTTCCCTTTCTCAGAATGTTTAAATGACTTGCATTACAAGCTGAAAGATCTGCGCTGAGATCAAACGCGTACAAATTACTATTCTTCGCGTATTCTTCAAGGTTCATTCCAGTACCACTATCACTGCATGAAACAGTGTTGGCTATTAGGTCGTGGAAAGGTCGCGAACATAGAGATTGTACCGTTGTATAACATTTTATAATCACGTCCGTATGGTTGTCCATTTACATGTAAACTGACACCCCTTGCCAAAAGGGGCGAATTTATATGGTGATTTTTTATAATGTCCTGAATATGCTTCGTGTTCTACAATTCCAGCTATTACTTTTTGAGGTAGATTCCCGTTAACAATGTTTGGAATGCTGATGCTTGATAATCCGTGAGTGAAGTTAAATACTTTGGTTTCTACTCTTCTGATTGGATACTTGGCTGTGGTTGTTAAAAGCGATTTCTCAATTTCCAAATGCCTTTGGGGAAATAACTTCACCTTTCTAACATAGAGAAAAGCTTCTAGCAGTTTGAAGATAGGTTCTGGACATGCAGTTGTAGCAGTAGGATTACTTTTTATTTTAAGTGCGAATTTCGGACTTGAACGGGATAAGCGGATTCTAGCATCTACAGATGGAAGAATAAGTCTTTCCTGAGAGAATATATCACCATTCAAAAGAGTTATTTATCACTGCCGCTTTACCTACATGTGAAGCCTCATCTTTGAAGCTGTAAAAACCACATGATTGAAGATGAGACTGCTTAACATCATCAGAAAAGTTCAGTAGATGTTCTATGTAGCTTCTATAAGGATAACTAGCTGCTGAAGTGCCAAGCGAAGTTTCATTGAGATAAACATCAATCTGGTTAAAACAAGTATATAGGAAGTTTGACTCTGCATACACTATGTGGTCGTCGCCTGCAGGAAGATCTGTGCCATCAGGCTTCGTCAATTTCGTTTTAAAATATAGAAATACATTAGATGGATCTAAATATTGGTCCGAGGTGCCTGGGATATTGAACTCTAAAGGAACGTCAGTGCTGGTGATCGAATGTGTGGGATTAATGCTGATGAAGTTGGTGTCGCTCACGCTAATCTGAGTAGGATTCATCGAGAAGAGATCCAATTCGCTCTTGCAGCAGTCTGGACTAGCAGGATGAAGGAAATGCATCTTGTCGGTGTGGTGTTAGGCTGAATAATGAACAAAGCCTCAGATGTGACCCCCTTATATACATGGTAACCGAAAGATGTAGTTAAAGATACCATATAGTAGTTAAATGGTAAATACATCAATACGTTTTGTAGACCTGTGCCTTTTAGCCTTAGGGTTTTTCCGGGTTGTGATTTTCTTATGACCTTTCTTCTTCAGAGCTCTCTTAGTCTTAGGCTTTTTCCTGCTTGTGACATTCCTGCGTCCTTTAACTTTAGCCCTGCCATGACCTGTCATTTTACGTCTTATTTTGCGTTTAACGTCATCGAGCATCTCGTCAGAAACCTCAGCAATCCGCCTTTTTAATGATGCACGAGGATTGGCTCCTGTCGCTATATCTTGCATAGTGTGCAGACCTGTTCTTATAGCTTTTTTACCTAAATATTCACCCCCTCTTCTAAATACGGGGATGGCGCTTCGCAATAACTTAGTGAAAAATCCTCCAAGACCATATCCTCTTTGTGATCTCGAGCCAATGAATACTCTTTCCATGTTTATTACTGTTGTAGCTGGAGCTTCTTTCCT
>JABUQX010142503.1:15000-17500 GCA_015478945.1 Trachelipus rathkii
GGCGATAGTTAGAAGGATCAGAGCGGCTTCCTTTTTTTCCGAACAGGTTGGACATGTTCGTGCTTCCAACACTGAGGGAAAGTATTAGTATTGAGACATAGAGAATATAGTTGAACGAGGGGCGGGGTCAGCACGAAAGCACACTCCATCAAAACTCGGGGAGGAATGCCATCCGGGCCACCCGCCTTCCTAACGTTCACAGATTTCAGGAGCCCATGCACCCAATCAAATGTAATCACAGGCAATGGCATAGGACACCTGAGAGAAGAAGAAGAAGAAGAAGAAGGAGGAGGAGGAGGAGGAGTAGGAGGAGGAGTAGGAGGAGGAGGAGGAGGAGGAGGAGTGCCAGAATCGTCTAGGGTTGAGTTAGAGGAAAATAGGAGGCCGAAGAGATTTTCCTTTTCAGTTGAAGAATTAGCAACAGAACCAACAGATCGAATAAGAGGAGAAAAGACAGATTTACAGAAGTTGTTAGAGATGTTTTAGGCAAGAGGCCAGAAAGAGTTTAGAGCACTTTCGTTTGATGAAAGCCCGCTTTGCTCGTTGAAGAGTATCCCTGCAACGATTTCTAGCTGAATGAAAATTGGCGAGAGTGATTGGAGAACGAGAATTTTTCCACCCCCGATACGCACTGTCTCTAGCCTGAATGGCCAGAGAGCAAGCACGATCGAACCATGGATTATGAGGAGAGAAAGATTTAGTCGAAGAAGGAATGAACCTGCTCATACCATCAACGATTACAGCTCCCATCTTATCGGCAGAAGCCGAAGCGTCACCAGAGTCAAAGCAGTCATTCCAATTATAGCTAGCGTAGAAGCGACGCAAGGCCCCACAATCAGCCCGATCAAAGTGCCAGAAAAACGTGTATATATATATATATATATATATATATATATATATATATATATATATATATATATATATATATATATATATATATATATATATATATATATATATAGAAAAAAAAAAAAATTATATATATATATATATATATATATATATATATATATATATATATAATATATATATATAAATATATATATTTAATTATAAAAAAAATATATATATATATATATATATATATATATATATATATATATATATATATATATATATATATATATCCAGAAATCGAAATTCAAAATTACAATTATTCCCATAAACTCCCATGATAAAGATGCCAAAAAATATTTATTTTATATGCATTTAATCAAATGTAGAAAACATCCGCACATCCTCATTTTTCAAAAGAGGATGCGGATGCGGATGCGGATGTGCCGTTAAGTGAGGATGCGGATGCGGATGCGGATGCGGATGTCAATTTAGGTGCGGATGTTCCGCAAATGCGGATGCGGATGCGGATGTCATGTCCATCACTAATATATATATATATATATATATATATATATATAAAGAAGAGAGCAGCTGTAAAGTTATATATATATATATATATATATATATATATATATATATATATATATATATCATAATATATATATATATATATATATATATATATATATATATATATATAATAAACAAATTTTTAATAAACATTCTAAAATCCAACAAGAAGAAAAAGATCGTCACAGATAAAAGAAACGAAGATTAAAAAGAGAGAAAAGATATGATAACTATCCAATCAGGAAAATCCAAGAAGAGGATGCAGTCCAACTACTTCATCGACATAACTGGTCACGCTGGAAAAAGAAGCGGATGACAAACAACAACAGAAGCTTCCAGCAGAAGACCAGATCAAAGAAGAAAATTCAAGCACCATGCATACCAGTGAAGACGTGCAAAATAGTCACACCGTTAAAACCCAGGCCTACCAGTCTTAGGTTAACTGACTATTTCCGTCGACACTAATAGCAATTTCAAGATGTCACAATAACGAAAGCCTTCAAGCACATGCAGCCCGGTGGAGACAGGAACATCTGTCACACACTAAATACCTAGGCCTACCAGCCACAGTTTAACGTGGCTATTTCCGTCGACAATATGATAGCTAACTACTCTCTCTTCGGAAGTGATTCACAGATTTCATATCTTCATATAGAGTTCTACATCACCTATTGAGCTCTCTGGTTAGAATAAAGATTCATCCATGTATGGTATTACGACTCAATCAACTCGGAATCACATACCACTGTTACTTATAAATGGATAGATTACCTGGAGAAATGAATCATCATCAGTATGTATTTGGTAGTACATACAATACAATTAGGACCACATACTACTGCTACTAGATATATATATATATATATATATATATATATATATATATATATATATATATATATATATATATATATATATATATATATATATATATATATATATAGTTGTTAAATATTGCATAATCGCAATTTATTATTTAGATCTTAAACAAAGAACATAAAGTGGGAAGGTAAAGAATTACTGCCTTCTCCGGGATTGAACCACCGCATGTTGCAAAATGAACACAAAATCAATATCAAGATTCAGACATGCC
>JABUQX010142505.1:10000-15130 GCA_015478945.1 Trachelipus rathkii
TAATTATCTTACAAAGTTGATCTTCAACATCAGAGGCCATCTCATCGATCCTTCTCGAAACTGAACTATTGCTCAAAGGTAGCGTCTTAATTAAATTGCTTGCATTGGAAATCATCAGAGTATCAAGTATTACCTTAACAGCTGGTAAAAGTAGTGTTTCTCCAATATTATGAGGCTTGCCACACTTAGCAATCAACAAAGACACTTTGTAAGAAGCAAGAAGTCCTTTATCAATATTGACTGAACTTTTTTCGAACATAGAACTTACTGTAGGTCTCCCTTCATACTTCCTCTTTATGTCTTTGAAGAAATCAATAGACTGAGTTGACTTATCTTGGTGAATTTTTGACAGATGTTCTTGTAATCGAGAAGGCTTCATAGCTTCGTTAGACAGAGTCTTCTCACATAAAAGGCACATTGGCAATTTTTCATTTGATGGAAATGGAATGAATCCATATTTCAAATATTCTGACGAATATTGCCTACACTTCTTTTTTGCTTGAGACATAGTGTAATAATCACACGTTCACACGAAAACCACATCCAACACACGGGAAAGGTTTCCTATCACTAACAAGTTTAAGGCATGATTTTAAAAAGAAGCCAAATTTGCGAAAAGTAATGCAGTCTGGCATCTCTGGCTTAAAGTTGTGAGGGGTATCTATAGTTGGAAGGCCCTAGTATTGCTTTTCCTATTCAAGTATATATATATATATATATATATATATATATATATTTTTATACATATATATTTATTTACATAAGCGCTTTTTAATACAAAAATATATATATATATATATATATATATATATATATATATATATATATATATTGGAGTTTCTCATATTCTAGAGCAAAACAAAGGTATCAATAACACCACGCTAATATTGCCAATATAATTTTTACTCATTTATGTATTTTCACTCGGAAACGCTTTCTCTTTACACACACAACACACACACACACACACATAACGTATAATATATATAATATGCTTATATATATATATATATATATATATATATATATATATATATATCTTTCTATATATATATATATGAATCACCATCTTGCCTATATATATATATATATATATATATATATATATATATATATAATATATATATATATATATATATATATATATATACATATATATATATATATATATATATATATATTTATATATATATATATATATATATATATATATATATAATATTATATATATATATATATTTATATATATATATATATATATATATATATATATCTTATATATATATATATATATATATATATATATATATATATATATAGATAAATTAATTTATTTTGTAATCTCCCCCTTACTACCCCTCCTCAAACCACCTCTTTCTCCCCCCCTCCTCAATACCCCCCCCTACCGTCCCCAGCCTCAATACCGCCCCCTGGAATCTCGTTATCGCCCCAGTTTAGAACCACTGTGTTATGTTTTGCTATGTTATACACAATATGACTTGAATCAATAGATCAATAGAACAATAGATCATGTAGGGGTGGGGATTGTGTTGTGGGTGGTTTGATTTACTGATTTACTGATTTACTGATTTACTGCTTTAGGGTATGTAAAAACCCAAGGGTATGTAAAAACGCTTTCTTGTCAGACTTATAAGCTAGTCATCGTCATTGCCTTGCAGTGCTGCCTCTAGGCAAAATTAGCCAAACTCCTCCTTAGCTGGGGCCTTGACCAAGAGAGATACTGACGTAACTTGGATGATCGTGCACTCGAAACCCGTCGCTAACCTTGGAAACGAGTTTCCAGACCTTGGTAACACCTAATTTGACCCCTCAAACGCCAAAATCTACAGAAGTGATGGAAATTTAAAAGTCAACTGAGATATGACTTGAAATTTTCTGCTGTTCAGAAGCTCCAGAGCCTCCGAAGACGGTCTCCCGATCTCGAGAAAGGGCTGCCCGGCCTTCATATGCAGTGATGCCACTGGAAAAAAATCCCCAAATTCCTCCACAGTTGGGGGCCTTGACAAAGTCAGCTGCTGACATGACTTGGTCAACTGCGCCGCTTGGAAAAGCTCCGAAAAATACTAAAAAGCACCAAATAAATGCTAAATTGGGCCAAAAATACTAAATATAACCAACTTTAGCGACAAATCTGGCTCCTGCTGGTTCCATCCTCCTTGCTGCTGGAGAGAGAGAGAGAGAGAGAGAGAGAGAGAGAGAGAGAGATAGAGAGACTCATCGCCTACGCTTCATATACTGTATTAGTGTGGGATAATTAACTATTCTTTTTTCTTAAAGATTTCCTTAAAGGGAATTTAAAAAGTAAAGAAATACATTAAACAAACATTACAGCTTTAAATAGATAAACCTCTCTTTGTTCAAATAATATTCAATTTGAAAACCTTTTTTAATACATAAGAAGTTAAAAGTTGTTCATCATCTAATGAAGTATAACAAAATATTCCACTATTTTTAATTATTATTATTATTACAATAACCATGTATTTTGATTATTATTATGTGTGTGTGTGTGTGTGTGTATGTATGTATGTATGTATTATTATTATTATTATTCTATGTGTGTGTGTGTGTGTATTATTATTATTATTATTATTATAATCGGGTGTCATTATTCTTATAATTATTATTATTATAATTATTATTATTATTAATACGTCGAAGATTCGATTTCCGAAGGAAATATTATCGTTTAAAATTTAACAAATTGCCCCTCAAAAGAATAAATGTTACATTTTATTTTATTTTTTAACTTTTTATTTTATTCTTTATTTTTAATTCTTCTTATTTTTCTTTAGCAGCCAAAAAAAATAAATATATATATTTTTCCTCTTTTTCATGACCTTTCACTTATTCAAAATCTCGAATCAAAGCTGATAGAGAGTATAAATTTTCAATTTGAACAAATCGTGTAAAATCCAAAGAAATTTCAGATATTCCAATATTTTGCCATTTCCTTTATTCACGCACACATATATTAGCATTTAAACACACACATGCACACATCATATGCTATATATATATATATATATATATATATATATATATATATACATATATAACCACCATATATATATATATATACACTCTATATATATATATATATATATATATATATATATATATATACCTATATATATAAATATATATATATATATATATATATATATATATATATATATATACTATATATATATATATTCATATATATCTATATACATCATATATATATATATATATATATATATATATTATATTCATATATATGAGGCTAGATTATCACTACATAGTTCAAAACTCCGATGAACTCTGATCTTTCTTCCCATCACCAAAAAGGTATCTTGTTGAAAGTCGGTAGAGACGGATGAACTTGCATCGTGGAAGGAGCCTTTCAAATATTTCCACCTAAGAATATACGATCAATATAATAGATATGCCTTATGGGTCACACATCAAGAAAATAAAATTATGCTTAATGTAACAAATAAATAAAAATATTTTGACATTTCTCTTGTGTGGCCTATCAGATTCATATATTATATTATCTTATCATATATATATATATATATATATATATATATATATATATATATATATATATATATATATATATATATATATATATATTTTTTTATATATTTTACTTTTATTTAAAGATATATATAATATATATTTAAACGGATATATAATTTTTTGTTGGATATTTAGAAGGATAAATCTTATATTATTTCGTTTTATATAGTTTACTATGCAATGCTGTAATATTAATATCAAAAAAGCCTTCTTAGTACTAAATATTATATATAGTAAAAATTTAAACACATATCCTTCTTCTATTTTTTTAACATAATGTTCTTTTATAACTTACAAACGCCGTATATCGGTTTATATTGGCACGTAACTAACCGAATTTGTTGGGCAAGACTCCCCCAACTTTGGTGGATATAATGTGGGCCTTTGGCCATTCCCTCAAGAGAGAAATAGAGTATATAAAAAAAATATATACAAATGAAGCAAAAAAGCGTAAAATAGATCTAATGATGGAGGCAGTTCATGAATAGTGAATCAATTTTCCAATAAACTAAATTTACATTAACTTATCTAACTGTTTATTGAAGCATAAAATTGAATTTTATGTAGCGTTTTTGCAATAATTTAAGCTCACAATTTTTATCCTATTTTTTATAATATTATTTTTTTATTCTATTTTTCGAACAGTTTAATAATTTGAACGGACTTTGAAAAAGGGTCTTCTAAAAGTCCTGCTAAATTATATTCCAATTTTCTGCTATCAATGTAAGTCAAAGTGATTTTTTTTGCAATATAAGAAAAAGGATGAATTTATTGGGTGCATAAATAATTGGTTATTTAATGTATTTGACCGGAGATTATTCATATCCTAATGATAAACACTGATATGGAAATTGTGTTCAGCTTTCTTATAACATATTTCATTTCACTAAATTTGAGTTAAGAGCCGGCAAGGCATATATTAAAGTTTATTCAAAGTATATATATATATATATATATATATATATATATATATATATATATATATATATATATATATATATATATATATATATATATATATATATATATATATATATACTCTCTCTCTCATATATACTCTCTATATATATATATATATATGCTTACAATATATATATATATAAGTATATATATAATAATAATAATATATGTAATAATAATATAATCTTAATAACAATAATATATCAATAATATAATAATATAATACATAATATATATATGTATATATATATAATAATAATATATAGAAATATATAATATATAATATATGTATATATATATATATATATATAATAATAATAATAATATATATATATATATAATATATACATATATATATATATATATATATATAATACATATATATACATGTATATATATAATAGCTAATATAATATATAGTATAATAATATATATATATATATATATACATAATAATATAATATAATATATAATATATATATATATATGTAATATAATATATATATAATATAATAATATGTATATATAACAATATATATACATGTCTGTATGTATATATGTATATATGTAACAATAACA
>JABUQX010142506.1:10000-27500 GCA_015478945.1 Trachelipus rathkii
ACGAAACGCGAGGCCTGAGTATTATCAGACATTTGGCAGTTCCTCAGTGCAAACATTTGGAACGTCAGATATCAACAAAGTAAAAATGCGAATTAATTTTTTTTAGTTGTCTTCTCTAGTTTCAATTATACCGACACTTGCCGATTGTCTACGAGAGGCTCAGCTCTCAGTTCCTCCTTCCCAGGACCCGTGAATGGTTTAAAAATAATAAGATATTACTTAAAAAAAAAAAAAAAAAAAAGGTATCTGGCAGTAATATTTTCTCATTGAAATCGGTTAGTGTTGGTAATATTAATAAGGAACCAAATACCATATCAGAGCCAAAATCAACATGTACTGATGAACAATATTTTAATTAGATTTTTGAATAAAAATTATTTATAGGTATAATAGGACAAACACAGAACACATGTATATATAAGAGATATAGATTAACATGGACAAGAGACTGTAAAATCACAGAAATATTCCTATCAATAATGTCAAGATTTCATCAGCATAATTAATTAGTATTGCACCATTATTATTATTATTATTATTATTATTATTATTATTATTATTATTATTATTATTATTATTATTATTATTATTATTATTATTATTATTATTATTATTATTATTATTATTATTATTATTATTAATATTTTTATTAATATTATTATTATTATTATTATTATTATTATTATTATTATTATTATTATTATTATTATTATTATTATTATTATTATTATTATTATTATTATTATTATTATTATTATTATTATTATTATTATTAGGTACTATTGTCTGGCAGCGGTGGCGGCTTTGATCAGATATGTGGAGCAGATTCAGCATATAACTTACTCCCCACATAGTTTGGTTATTCACATATCTTCCTCGGAGCTTGTTCTTACTATAGGTGAGTTTATATGAAAGGTGGTTCTTCCCGTCACATCCACATTATCTGGAGTTCATGGTTTTTCCAGTCTCATCAAGATTATGTGGAGAGAGTTTAGTTTTTCCAGTCGCATCCACATTATGTGGAGTTCATGGTTCTTCCAGAAACATCAAAATTATGTTGATAGAGTTTAGTTCTTCCAATAGCATCCACATTATGTTTAGTTCATGGTTCTTCCAGTCACATCAAGATTATGTGGAGAGAGTTTAGTTCTTCCAGTCGCATCCACATTATGTGGAATTCATGGTTCCTCCAGTCGCATCAAGATTATGTGGTTAGAGTTTAGTTCTTCCAGTCACCCACATTATGTGGAGTTCATGGTTCTTGCAATCACATTAAGATTATGTGGATTGAGTTCATGGTTCTTCCAGTCGCATCCACATTATGTAGAGTTCATGGTTATTCAAATCGCATTAAGATTATATGGATTGAGTTTAGTTCTTCCATTCGCATCCACATTATGTGAAATTTATGGTTCTTCCTATCACATTAAGATTATGTAGATTGAGTTCATAGTTCTTTCAGTCTCATCCACATTATGTGGAGTTCATGGTTCTTCCAGTCACGTAAAGATTATGTGGATATAGTTTAGTTCTTCCAGTCTCATCCACATTATATTGAGTTCATGGTTCTTCCAATCACATTAAGATTATGTGGATTGAGTTTAGTTCTTCCAGTCACATCCACATTATGTGGAGTTCATGGTTCTTCCAATCACATTAAGATTATGTGGATTGAGTTCATGGGTCTTCCAGTCGCATCCACATTATATGAAGTTCATGGTTCTTCCAATCACATTAAGATTATGTGGATTGAGTTTAGTTTTTCCAGTCGCATCCACATTACGTGGAGTTCATGGTTCTTCCAATCACATTAAGATTATGTGGATTGAGCTCATGGTTCTTCCAGTTGCATCCACATTATATGGAGTTCATGGTTCTTCCAATCGCAATAAGATTATGTGGATTGAGTTTAGTTCTTCCAGTCGTATCCACATTATGTGGATTTCATAGTTCTTCCAATCACATTAAGATTATGTGGATTGAATTAATGGTTCTTCCAGTCGCATCCACATTAGTTGAATTTAATAATGTTTTTCCAGTTGCCTTCACATTATGTGCAGTTCATTTTCACATCCTTGGATGCTTGAATGTGTATTTGTCTGTTCAAATAGTTTTTAACTATTTTGTTTTTGAGTTGTTTTCCTAAACATGATATTAAATAATAAAACTACGGCGAAAAAGTGTAAAATTCTTCTACCAAACAAATATGAAAGTCGAAAATTTACTTGAAATTATTATTATTATTATTATTATTATTATTATTATTATTATTATTATTATTATTATTATTATTATTATTATTATTATTATTATTATTATTATTTAAACTATTATAATATTTTGTAATTAGAATTGTACAACCTTGTACCATTTTCTTTAACTGAATAAATCAATTTGAATTTGAGAAATTATTATTAATATTATTATTATTATTATTATTATTATTATTATTATTATTATTATTATTATTATTATTATTATTATTATTATTATTATTATTATTATTATTATTATTATTATTATTATTATTATTATTGTTATTATTGTTATTATTATTATTATTATTATTATTATTATTATTATTATTATTATTATTATTATTATTATTATTATTATTATTATTATTATTATTATTATTATTATTATTTGTTACGTAATGTTTATACTATTTTATTGATAGACCATTCTTCATGCAAGAAACTTGAGCTGGTTCGAAACCTTTCATCAGGATGGGAATATTCCCTCTTTGGAGCCATCAGATACACGTGTACTCCTTCGGGCACCAGAATGCTTCGAGCAAGTCTTCTTCAGGTAATAAAAAGGAGGGGGAAAGTTTTTATCATCAGTATATTGAAATTTCTTCTTTTTCTTTTTTTTTTTTTCTTTTTTTTTTCTTCTTCTTTTTCTTTTTTTTCTTTTTCTTCTTTTTCTTTTTCTTTCTTCTTCTTCTTTCTTCTTCTTCTTCTTCTTCTTCTTCTTCTTCTTCTTCTTCTTCTTCTTCTTCTTCTTCTTCTTCTTCTTCTTCTTCTAAAATAAGAAACACATCCAAAGGCACTATTTACTCTTTAGAACAGATAGACGAAGATATTGCTGTCATTCTAAGAAATCTACACCAGGAAAGATTTCCTGTTACTAATGTTTACAGATTTCCCACACGTCGGGACTCGTCGGAAACCCCAAATCCTCGTATACTACAGACCTTTAACACCTCTTTTCTACCTATTAAGGTGGAAATTGGTTTTACAAGCTAGAGTGTTCTTACGTTTATTTCCCGACCCAGACGTTGCTTTAAATGCCAGCATTTTGGTCATCCCCGAAAATACTGTAAGGGGCCGCATGATATATGCTCAGTCTGCGGAGAAGAATTTCACATTCCCAGTTAAAGCACACCACTCTGCAAAAACTTTAGAGGACCCCACAGCGCCTCTTTTCTTAAATGCCCGTCTTACCTGTTTGAAATTGAGCAGGAGAGATGCCATACAACAATTCTTCACCCACAGTCCTCCGTTACAGGCCCGTAATACTTATAAATTAATGGAGAAAATGGTTTCAGGGCGCCTTCTCCCTGTTCTGAAGAGTCGCCAGGGTTTTTCAAATTTCCATTTCGGTTTTCGCAAAATTCGTTCTACCGCGGATACCTTGTTAAAACTGGACCATGGCATCAGGGAGGCCTTCTCAACTGGTGTGAGTGTTCTTCGTGTCTTTTTTGACCTTGAAAAAGCTTATGACACAGTGTGGAGAACTGGGGTTCTCCTTAAACTTTACTCGCTCGGTTTCCGAGGACAGCTACCTCTTTTCATTAAATGCCTTCTGTGAAATAGATCCATCCAGGTTCGGTGCTCTTCTGTTCTATTACGCCACTTTACTCTGAGATGAAGGCGTTCAGCAGGGCAGTGCTCTAAGTGTATTATTATTTGCTCTCAGATTGATTGACATCGTTTCTTCTATCCAGCGATAGTCAAATTTTCTCTCTATGCCTTGCGCTATATATTGCCGGTGTCAGGCTGCTATTTCTTGAACGTCAACTTCAACTAGCTATTGAGAATATTTCACAATGGGGTAACTCCCATGGCTTCCATTTCTCCACAAAAACCTCAGCAGTACTTTTTAGGAAAAAAGGGGAATCGAAGAACCTGTCACCTTCCTCCCGCTAACCTAATCTTATATGGTTCGCCTATTCCTGTAACTTCACAAGTTAAATTTCTAGGACTCATTCTAGATAACCACTTAACATACGCACCGCACATTAAACTCCTGAAAACGACTTGTCAACGCGTGCTTGACCTATTACGTAATCTCGCCTCAAAATCTTGAGGTTCTGATCGCAAGTCCCTTGTACTTCTCTACATCACCCTAATCCGATAGAAACTGGACTATGGCTGCTTAGTATATGGTCAGGCCTCCCCAACTCTACTACACCTGTTAGATCTCATTCAAAACGAAGCGATCCTTATCTCCACTGGAGCCTTCCGATCGTCCCTCCGGGTGAGCCCGAAGTTGAATCTGATGCTACTCTCTCTTCGAAGGGAATACATCATGTGCACAAATTATCTTCGCTTTCAAACCCCAATACCGTCTGCTCTAACACCGATTCTGCGAGAGGTACCTCAGAATCCTCCTTACTGGCCACTTACAAACACAGTTTATAATATCTTTAACATTCTCAACACCCTTTTGCAAAAGGTGTGGGTCGTTCTCATATGATGAAGGGTATACACCTTGGTATTCCTTGTTCCTACCATCTGCCTGGTTCTGACCTCTCTCTCCAAATCTAGCCACCTCGCTGCCTTGTTAAAGGCATAATTCTTATCTCATTTCGCAGTTCACGGTGGATTTACTTCAGTGTTTACTGATGGCCCTAAAACAGGGGACAGTGTGGGTGCTCTGCTGTCTTCACTGACCGCAAGCTTTCCCATACCCTCCCTCCTCATGCTTCAATTTTTACCGCAGAATTACTGGCTATAATGATTGCCCTCTCTCGAATTTTATTCCTTAACCAAGACCACTCTTAAATCATTTATTCAGATTCACTCAGCGCCCCCCAAGCGCTACAAGCTCCCAACTTTAAAAACACAATGGTATCCGCTGTACAACAATTTCTTCGGCTGCTCCACTCTCGCAAGAAACAAATTACACTATGTTGGATCCCTTCTCACGTAGGGGCAACTGATAACGAAATCGCGGATAGAGAGGCCATAATGGCCACCACCTCTTTCTGGCGCTGTTCTAGGTACCTTCCGGATGTTATTCGACAAAGTCGCCTCCCATCAACTGATTATTATCCTTTCTCCGACAAGGCTGCTTCCGGTCTTACCGGCAGAAATGCTAGGCGAGTGATCAGCGAGGGGCGAAACTTAGAAGTGTAAAGCCGAACATTGGTGAGTGGTCTTCCAATCGCCGACGGAAGCGCTTGCTCGAGGTGATATTTGCATGCCTCCGCATTAGGCCACACTAACATCACTCACAGCCACTACATGTCACGGGATCCCCCTCCCATTTGCAAATTTTGACGTCGCCATGTCCAGCAATCTGTTCACCATATCATTCACCATTGATTGCCCTCAACTGGACCCCATTCGCCGTCGTCATTTTCCTGCTCTATGGTCTGGAACATCTTCTTAAAGATTATCCCATTTCTTGTTTGAAACCTCCCACTTTGATAGTAAATCTATCTTCTCTCTTCTCCAAGAGCTAAATGTTCTTAACAGCATTTAGTTTTGTTATATAACATTAGGACTATATATAATGTAAGGACATCTTTTTATTTATGTTTTTATTTATTTTTTAGCTGAAAATTTATTTCACAATCAAAATTTTCTTTTCCGATATTTAAAAAAAGTATGAGCCAGGATTCACCCATAGAGTTGATTATTCAACCAAGCGTGGCCGCTTCCCTGTAGGCGGACGTGGTGGGTCCTGTACACGGATTATATATATTTCTTTCTTTCTTTCTTCACCTTCCTCTTTGCCCCAAGATTGGGGGTAAGGTGCTGTACAAGCATCGGAAAAGAAAAGCAGTAGGAGAACATGACAAACGTCGAAAAGAAAGCCCAGCCTTACCGCCCCCTCTGTACCATTAATTAGTGAGAGCTCGTCACAGACAGAAAATCCACCCTAGAGCATCATGGGACAGCGACGGACCCTCACTATGGTAAATCGTCAATGTAAGGGTTCATCCCCTGGCCCAGGTGGGCCACAACCATGCCCCCATACAAAACCCCGCCATTCTCTCCTATCATGCACCTTTATTCTCGCCTCTGCTAAACTCACATTTCTCTCCTTCAGACATTCGTTCACCGACTCAATCCACTTTCTCTTTGGTCTCCCAGCCGGTCGGTTCCCAACACACTCACCACTATACATCCGCTTAACCAACCGACTATCATTCATCCTTTCCATATGACCAAACCATCTCAACATACTTTCATTTATTCTCTCATTTACCCCTTTCTTCACACCACACCACTCTCTAATAAGTTCATTCCTCTCTTTATCAATTCTTCTCACACCTAGCACACCCCTAAGATTGTCCATCTGAACACATTGAACTTTAGATCTATACTTCTTATTCCAGACCATAGTCTCACTACTATACAATAACACAGGTAACAACATACCCTCATGTAAGACCCTAGCACACTCAAGACTTAGTCCCTTTGCATTCACCAACGATTTAATTGCACCAGCCACCTTCCTGCCATTCATAACTTTCCTACTACACTCTGCATCGTCCGTTCCCTTCTCATCCAACATATACCCTAAATATTTAAACTCAGACACTTGTTCCAGCTGCTCACCATCTAACATAACTTCACACTGGGGAGTGTCCTCACTCACAACCATAACCTTACTCTTATCCACGTTTACTTTCAAGCCCCTCCTTTTACACACCCTGCCAAATCTCTCTCTACCAATCCTCTCAAACTCTCTTCAGATTCGCCACACAAAACCAAATCATCCGCATATATATATATATATATATCCTAAACCAATCACCATTGACACCATTTATTCTTTCACACGCTTCACTATCGTCATACATACTTTTGATTCCATTCAGAAGCCTACCACCAACACCATATATCACTAATACCTGCCATAAAGCTTCCCTATTAACTCTATCATACGCCTGTTGCAAATCCATAAAACCTAAATACAATTTATTCTTCTTCTCTCTCATTTTCTCAATCATTTGTTTCAATGTAAAGATTTGATCCACACATCCCCTACCACTTCTAAACGCACCTTGTTCTTCACCAATCAGTCTCTTCAATCACTCGGACGCACTCTTTCGACCTCAAAAATACCAGCATATGTCTCTCCCTACAACACTCAGTAAACTTATTCTATAATTTCTACAGTTCCTCTTTTCTCCCTTTACCCTTTATATATGGGTACTATTACCGCTCTCCTCCAATCCCTTGGAACTATACCCTCCATAAACGCTTTATTACAAAACTTCCAAATCCAATCAATCACCATCTCGCCTCCGTTCTTGATCATTTCACCAGTAATTTCATCTATACCTGCAGATTTACCATTCTTCAACTTTTCACTCTACCCATTACCTCCTCCTTACTAATAACCTCATCCCCAAAATACCTATTCCTTCTTGCACCATCAAACCCACACATATTCACTATCACCTCTTCATTACTGTTAATATTATGCAGATTCTCGAAGTGTTCTTTCCACACTCCTCTCACATCCACTTCATCAGTTACAAAAGCAATCCATCCCTATTCATTATTCTAAGCAGATTCCCCTTTATTCTCATTCTTAACCTTTCGCGCTTCCTTCCAGAAGAGCTTCCTATTCCCTTGTAAGTCCCCATTCATCCTCCTTCCAAACTGTTCATTTACCTTTTGTTTTCTCCTACGTATACACCTTTTAGTATTTCTTTTTTCCTCCTTATATAATTCCAAGCATCTTTCTTTTGAGTCTTCATCATTTGCTTTTAGTACATTCAACCACGCTTCTTTTTTACTTTTAACCGCTTTCATCACCTCTTCATTCCACCATTCACTGTTAACATTCTTACTTCCTACTTTAGCACATCCACATACTTCCTTTGCACTACTAACAATTGCTTCCTTCATTTGCCCCCAGATTTGTTCAGTATCAACTTGTTCACATTCAACCGTTTTACTAGCGCTCTTACATACTTATCCTTATTATCTTGCTCACTTAACTTCTCACTCTTAATTTTATCTATATATATATATATATATATATATATATATATATATATATATATATATATATATATATATATATATATATATATATATATAAAAACGTTATCATATTATATATATATATATTGCTATACAATATATATATATATAGAAATAGTTATCTAGGTTATTGTGAATATATTTGTTTATATACATATTCTCTTATTATATATATATATATATTTACCTTATATATCTATATAAATATATATATATATATATAATATTTTTATATATATATATATATATATATATATATATATATATATATATATATATATATATATATATATATATATATATATATATATATTATTAATATATAATATACATATCATGCAAATATAAAAATATATATATATATATATATATATATATATATATATATATATATATATATATATATATATATATATATATATATATATATATATATATATATATATATATATATTTTTTTTTTTTTTTTTTTTTTTTTTTTTTTTTTTTTTTTTTTTTTATTTTTATTAATTAATATTATTATTATTATTATTATTATTATTATTATTATTATTATTATTATTATTATTATTATTATTATTATTATTATTATTATTATTATTAATTATTATTATTATTATTATTAATTATTATTTTATTATTAATAGCCATTTGCAGACCTTAACATCATTGAGTCAAGACTATCTGCTTTGGAGTATTTAACGCAGAATCCTGAATTATTTTATAGTTTGAAGGTAATATTATTATTATTATTATTATTATTATTATTATTATTATTATTATTATTATTATTATTATTATTATTATTATTATTATTATTATTATTATTATTATTATTATTATTATTCTCCTACACTGTGATCCATAACACCTAAAAGGCTATCCCTTGTCTTGTCTAAATCTTCCCACTTCAATAGTAGCTTAATATTTTCCTGTACACCCACTCAAAAAAAAATTATTATTATTATTATTATTATTATTATTATTATTATTATTATTATTATTATTATTATTATTATTATTATTATTATTATTATTATTATTATTATTATTTATTATATACTTACTTAATCTGTTACCCTCTACTCCCCTCCTACGAGAAGCGGGTAACCTCGAGATATTTCGCCACCATTGCAAGCCGGTCCCAGAGAGGATCTGTTAAAGAAAGTGCATCGAAGTTGCGTCTGATGATCGTTAAGTCAGAGCAGTCTAGTAAGAGAGATGTTTTGTGTCGTCGTTTGCCTGGGAGTGGGCATCTTTGAGAGTAGGGTGAGGGTGCATTATGAATTTTAAATTTGTATACCTGAAGGGAGGAATGATGCCCAGAGGGGGGACGGGACATCATTACCCGTGTTTGGTGTCCAAAGTTACTTCTTTACGGGATTTTAGGGGGGGAAAGTGCCTGAAGCACGGTGTTATTTGGATATGCCAAAATCGCTCTTTGGGTTAATTGGACAATAATAAATGGGGTATTTGGAGGTGGTGGGGGGAGGGAAGCGTTTTCCTTCTAGGTGCAGAGGGGGTTGTTGTAATGTTTGATGTACGGTGTTATCTATTGAGAGTGATTTATTGTAAAATTGACAGCCTGTTCTGTCAAGATGGGTCTTTATAGGGAGGATTTTTGTGTCTGTTAGTGGGTGGTAGATAGATGGGGTGGAAAGGCAGCCTGTTATTATCCTGAGGGGGATTAGCCCAAATAATCGACAGGGAAGATGGTCGACAGGTCAAATGACCGACAAGACATCAAAAAAATTAACCGTATAGCCCGACGCAGGCGTTAAGATATTTTAGGTTAGGTTAGGTTAGGTTAGGTTAGGTTAGGTTAGTTTGTTATGTTATGTTATGTTATGTTATGTTATGTTATGTTATGTTATGTTATGTTATGTTATGTTATGTTGTTAGGTTAGGTTAGGTTAGGTTAGGTTAGGTTAGGTTGAGTTAGGTTAGGTTAGGTTATGTTATGTTAGGTTAGGTTTAGGTTGTGTTAAGTTAAGTTAGGTTAAGTTAAGTTTTGTTGGATTCGTTAGAAAAACTCTAAATAACCAAATTTATTTTACAAATGTTGACCATTTGGTACTAGCTTCATCGTGAGCTTTGGTTTCGTACGGTTTTATAATTTCTGAGTGTAATTGGATTGTGATATAGAGGGTGGCCAGGCAGGTGATGCGTAGTTTAAAAAAGGGGTGGAGGTATTGTCTGTATGTTATTGTGAAGGGTCTCTTTATGCTGGCCATAGTTTGTTCCAGTCAATGCTTTCAGCGCAGTAGTAACAATCACATATCCCGGGGAATTGGAGGGAGCGGCGCCCCCCTGTACTCAGGAAAGACGATGAGCGTTTTTTCGGGTTCCCCCAAGGGTGGGCTATCTTTTGGTGTACATTTCATGTACGCCGTTTTACCCTGTGGGGTCGCTGCCCCCTGGAAGCTATATTTCCATGTAGGTGCGTGAGCACATACACACACACACACACACACACACACACACACACACATGAGCTACTTACTTACATGAGCTACTTATATGAGCTACTTACTTACATGAGCTACTTACTTTCATGAGCTACTTACTTTCATGAGCTACTTAGCACACCCCTACCCCCCTTTGCTCGCGTTAAGTACACTTGGAAGTGCATTAAGTACACTTGGAAGTGGATTAAGTACCCGTACTTAATGTTTCCGGGGTTCCCGCGCATTCCCGGTGTCCCCTTGCGGGGGACCGCGCCCGTCGTTTGCCTGGCTCATCCACCCGCCTCGACCGCCCGCCTGCCTGCCTCGCTCTCTCGAATACTCTGTGACGTGTGAGTGCTCGCTCGCTCGCGCGCCGTCATACAAAAATTATCATATCTGGGATACGATTGAGTGTTTGTCGGCGCCGAGATACGATCCCTCTATCGCTGAGTTAAGACTTCGCGTCTTACTCCACTGTGCTAACGGCTCAGTGAGATAAGATTGAATTTGATTTCGAAGTCATTTAGAGACCTCGCAGCTTGATAATAATAATAATGTTGAAGATATATCGTAGTCTTTTTGAGAGGGGTTGCGTAATAATAATAATAATAATAATAATAATAATAATAATAATAATAATAATAATAATAATAATAATAATAATAATTAATATATATATATATATATATATATATATATATATATATATATATATATATATATATATATATATATATATATATATATATATATATATATATATATATATATATATATATATATATATATATATATATATATCCAATCCCATCTTTTGGATGAAAAAGAAAAGTAAAGATGAACCGTATCTTATGCAGTTATTTTTTTTTATCTTAAAGGGGCTGGTTTAAAGGCGTTCCGCTCACCCGGGAGTCGAGAGGGGTGAGGGTCCCCCTCCGGGACGGTGGCGCAACGCCTTTAGGGTTTACCCCTGACCAAACGCCTTATCGTCTGAAACTGGAATTATTTTTATGCTAGTTTTTTCCGTGGTCATAATGAACCAAGAACATATATAAATATATATATATATATATATATATATATATATATATATATATATATATATATATATATATATATATATATATATATATATATATATATATGTGTGTTTTTATATATATTTTTATATATATATTTTTTATTTATGGTCTTCTGCCCTTAGGGACTATGGGGAGTCTTGTGTGGTAGCGCTTGACATATGACTTTAGTTTTGGGTCGGGCTTATCTCCAGAGACGCAGCATGCGCATAGTAGATTACTGAAAAGTTTGAAATTATAACGGCTATATATATATATATATATATATATATATATATATATATATATATATAGTATAGTTATTATATATATATAGTTATATATATATATATATATATATATATATATATATAAGGAGTGTTTTAACATTTGAATTGCTACTATATACTTCTGGAAAGTAGGACCTGTATATAATTCAGGTTTAGACCATAAATTGTGCACGGATTGGTAATCATTTGATGTTGAAGTTAAAAGAGTTAAACAGAACCTAATAAACTGTAACCACCCTTTAAATTTAACAGAAAAAAGTAATAAACAAAACAACAAACTCTATAGAAAATAAAAACGGGAGAATACGAACAATATCTCTGAAAGCATTAACTATAATTTTAAAATTTCAAAAACTTATATGAGCTACTTACATGAGCTACTTTCACGTCTACTTTCTTGGGTGCTTTCATGAGAGAGTGGCTGTGAGGATATATATATATATATATATATATATGTAATAATATATATATATAAATATGTATAATATATATATATATATATATATATATATATATATATATAATATATATATATATCAACTATATATATATATAAGAGATTATCTTTTGCTTATAATTTATGTACAAGATATGTAATATATATATATATATATATATATATATGTATATATATATAATATCAATATAATAATAACAATATATATATATATATATATATTCTTATAATAACAATAATAATAACCAATATGTATATATATATAATAATAATATATATATATATAATATAAACAAACTTACCAATAACCACCAACAACAACAAAAACTTAGGTCCCAAAACTATATTTATCAAATTTGCCACCATTATGGACTGCGGATAAACGTTGACATTAACAAAATTCTCCAGCGAATCTAACCTTGACAACGTTTCATCCTTATAATTTTTCAGCCTGATATATTAATAAAGTCACTTATTTTTATGTTTAGTGACCCTAAGTACTTAAAGCCGTTGGGATAATAATCCCCCTGCATGGCTCCATCACACCCTCTCTCACCGAGCCATACTTTACTTCTTTATAGCTTTAAGTATCGTTTGAGCACCCATTTTCATGAAAATAACAGTAACAGTAATAAAATTCTCACTACCTAGCAGCAGAATACATGAACTAGAAGAAAAAGATGCTAGCGGATTACATCAAACTAGAATTGGTTCAGAGGCCGTATAACATTTGTAGTAGTAGTAGTAGTAGTAGTAGTAGTTGTAGTAGCCGTAACAGGGGTAGTAGTAGTAGCTGTAATAGTAGTACAAACTTATTACTATTAAATATATCACACCTACTCTATTCAATCGTATGCCTTTTATATTTTCACTAAGCTTTAAAACACGGACTTAAATAAAAGTTTTCAGCTATACTACGTCGAACCAACAAAAGCTAAGTTAAAACTAAGGTTATTTCGTTTCGGTGAATAACATCGTCTACCGTGATTGGTTCATTTCTTCCAATCACAGCCATAAGATTTATCGTATTATCTTATATCTTTAAACTTATTTAAAAGATCACGAGTATTTAGTCTTTGGATGTGTTATAAGGTCGTGCTCTCTCTACGTACATCATGATCCGTCTTAACAGATATACCGCCATACAAGATATTATTCAGTGGGTAATCAAGATCCCAAGGAGTAGTGTTTCGTTCATATATAAAAGAAATTTTAATGGCTTTGAATATTTCACAGGATTTCATCACTCGACATATTCTACAGGCAAGCATGTCTTTATGAGTGTAGAAGAATTACTCAGTATATGTAAACACGCTGAAGAGTGGTCAATGAAGGTTTTAAACCAGCCTAAAACAGTCATTAGTAGAAGCGATGGTAAGCAGCTCACTTTAGCTTTTTCCAAATATCTAAATACTTACAGTATGGAAATTAGAATATGGCGGATGTGTAGTGAAACGGGTGTATATGAACCTACATCTTACGGATTCTATATTAATGGTCTACCGCAGATAAAATATCTGTCAGAGGCGCGTAAGAAAATATTAAGGCATTTGAAGAAAACGGAAATACTGACTAATTATGTCACTGTAGCGCATTATACGTTGTATCTGGAATATTATACATTTAAAAAAATGTTAACAGACGATCATGAAACTATTATTAAACAGTTCTTGGCTTCTATGGATGTGCAAAAATTTATTAGATCGTTTAGAGAACATTGGCGCGGATCTATTTACATCGATGATCCAGCCTCTAAACAGACTATGGTATCGCTTAGAGAACTTTTTACATATGTGCTAGGGGATGGTGTTGAGGAACTGAAAAAATATTTGGGGGACAACAATATAAACGATTGGTATATTCGCGAAGATTTGGAGCGTTTAAATCTTAAGTCCTCATAGAGGTGACATATGTGTAAGGAATATATATATATATATATATATATATATATATATATATATATATATATATATATATATATATATTGTTTTTTTTTTTTTTTATATATATATATATATATATATATATATATATATATATATATATATATATATATATATCACTGCTGTAATTGTTATTATTATTATTAAAACTTACTGACCACAGGGTTCTGAGTGTAAGATAGCTTCCATTATCGATTTTGGGATGTTTGCTATGTTAATCGTAATCTTAAGAGATAAATTCCACCAAAGCGTTGGTGATTATATATGTTTCTTCAGTAAGCCGATTCTCACTGTGCCTTAACCATGTCGTCAATCTCATCCTCTAAACTCGTTGAGAACACCTTTACGAAAACCATACGTCATTCCGAGTGCGACGTTACAATAATATTAAGACGAAAACCTGATGGCGAACGATACATCGTCTGTGTTCCGGCTTACGATACAGCAGATCGTCCATTATTCGTATCTGTAGAACAGTTCAGTAGGATCATTGAGTGTATAGAAACATGGATAAAGGCAAAGTGTTCATGTACTAATACGGATAATCCGTCCATAATAACCACGAGTGGTGATGGTGGGAGTGGTCTTAATAGAATCGCTGTTACTTTCTCATTAGGCGACAATATTGAAAGGATCAACGTTCGTAACTACTGGAAACCAACCATGAATGGCTCATTTTTGTGGACGTGTATAGGTTTCTCTGTCAGTTCGATCGATAGTATTAAAGCTCTGGTTAAGATGAATGAAGAATTAACGGCTCATCTTGACGATGTCAGCGAACTCGAAGAATTAATATACGAAGGCCATAAAGTAATGTATATTATTTATACTGAAATATGTGGATTACCGTACACTGAAAAACATCGACACGTGTTAACAGCGAGCAACTTGACGAAGTTTACTATTCTTTGGAATGAACGGGTGGATGTTAAAGATCCCGAATATGTGTCAAAATGGTTTAATGTATCAGCTAGTATTTATTCGTACATAACTACTATAGGGTTGGAAACGCTTGAGAAATATATAGAAACTGCTCAGTTTCAACTTCACCCCATGTCTTCTGCCCCCTCTTTTTTCTTTACATATATATATATATATATATATATATATATATATATATATATATATATATATATATATATATATATATATATATATCTATCTAATATATATATATATATATATATATATATATATATCTTGTTTATTTCAAGGTCTTAGGCATTGTAAATAATTTGTATATCTCCGTATATATATATATATATATAATATATATATATAATATATGTAATATATATATATAATATATCATATATCTTTATATAATAACTATACTCTATATAATATATTAATAACCATAATATATAATAATATATAATAACTCAACAATAATAACCAACTAATAATAATATAGCATATATGGTTCAAAGTTGTTAACAATGTAATAACTGTATATATATAACCAATAATAACATCATATATATCTCTTATATATATATATATATATGCCCAACCAGCAATAATATATATATATCGGGGGCGGCTCGTGGCCTGTTTGCAGGTTTGCGCAACCACCATTTTATACAACTAGCAGCTAGGGGGTGCGACTATTTATTATTTTTTATTCTTTAATTTTTTAATGATTAAATATTAAAAAAATTAAATTAAATCTTATTATAATAACATCCCCAATGATTTATTATTTAATAAAAGCCGTCATTGAATAGCTGTTATTCAAATGTCAAATCAATATGATTGTTGCAGACACTTTACAACACATGTCAATTAAATTTTGAACGAGAAGAATGTGTGTGAAAATATACCGCGTCAACGTTTATACCTAACAAAGATATGCAGAACAGCCATGTTTCTAAATTGTCCTCCCTGTAACTGGGGATAAAAATTGCCATGCAAATTCTAAGTAAAGTTTAACATGTTGCTCATCAGTCTGGACCCGACCACATGTGGATAGTTTTGCAAAATCAGTTGTTAAGTTAAGTTAGTAGCTTAGATCAGACCACCATTTTAATCAGCAGACTGCCATAGTCAAATGATAATGAATATTAATATAGCAGTTTTTAAAATAAATTTAGTATTTTGTTAAGCAGTTGCAAGCCTATATTATAATTATCGTGTAAAGCCAGAACTTACCAGTTTTGGATACCAGTCTGATTCCAGAACATGGGATGGTTAGAAACCTATGTTGATTGTTGTGTTTCCAAGTGGTGTGTTAAATGGATGGACTAGTCTCTGAGCTAGTCAGACTGTTTTAGTGTTTTTAAAAAACAAATTTCATGTTAAATTAATTCAGTTGATGTTTCTCATATATATGCATGTGTGAAATAATAACATAACTTACATAACAATATAATAATATAATATAAATCATTTATAAATATCATATATGTGTAATAACTATAATATATATGTATAATAATAATAATAATATATATATATAATAATATATAATATATATATAATAATAATATATATATATAATAATATATATATCACTGTAACAACTGTATATATATATAACTCAAGACCTCGAAAACCACAATCGGAAGAGGCTGTTATTTACATGCTCATAATATGTGGGTGAAACCCAAAGAGTTGCCCACATGGTATCTCGAAAACTAAGATAGGTACAAGAAAACTGATAACATATATGGAATCAGCGTATGAAATTTGTATGGAAAATGAAAAAAAATTATTTTTTTTTTTTTTTTTTTTTATATCTCCAAAAATACGATAGGTGTACAAAAAAACTAATAACATATTTAGAATCCAGCGCATGAAATAATATGAAAAGATTTTTTTAACTAAAAAGATGCACCCAGGCTAAACCATAAGGTAAAAGAAGTCTGGTCTCTCGGCACTCCTGGGGACTGACAGAGATGGGGACTGTTTCCCCCCTCCGGGAGGGTCTCGGAACCCCCCGCTCTTTGGTATTTGGGTGTCGCGGGGGTTCCTCCGCCCCTCCCCCTACGGGGTATGGAAAACGTCCCCCTCTGTCCCACCGTCGGCTCGAGCCCCCTAAAAAAAAATTATACGCTGATTCCAAATAT
>JABUQX010142506.1:32500-34168 GCA_015478945.1 Trachelipus rathkii
CGTACATGAAATGTACACCAAAAGATAGCCCACCCTTGGGGGAACCCGAAAAAACGCTCATCGTCTTTCCTGAGTACAGGGGGCGCAGACCCCGCCCCCTTGACCGGGATATGTGATTGTTACTACTCAGCGCATTTAGTTTATGTGTCTCTCTAAAGGTAATAATGTTGATGTGGGAGATGAATGTCATATGTGTAACAAATGTCAAGCCTATGATGGTGGTTTGTTTATTGAGAGGCGGTCTATTATTTGATAGTAAAATTGTATGATTAATGTTTTTATTAAAATAAGTTCATAAAAGTTGAAAAAATTAAATTTCATAACCTTTTTATTCAAAAATAGCAAATTTTTAAAAAATCCATAATAATAATGCCAGTACTGTATATATATATATATATATATATATATATATATATATATAAATATATATATATTTAAATATATATATACATATACTATTATATTTAACTATATACGTATATATAACTATATATATATATATATATATATATATATATATATATATATATATATATATATATATATATATATATATATATATATATCTATATATATATATATATATATATATATATATATATATATATATATATATAATATATATATATATATATATATATATATATATATATATATATATATATATATATATATATATATATATATATATACTACCTCTTTGTCTCTCCAGATGGACAATCTTAGGGGCGTGTTAGGTGTGAGAAGAATTGATAAAAAATGAGGAATGAACGTATTAAAGAGTTGTGGTGAGAAAAAGGGGTAAATGAGAGAATAAAATGAAAGTACGTTGAGATGATTTGGTCATGTGGAAAGGATGAATAATAGTCGGTTGGTTAAGCGGATGTATAGTGGTGAGTGTGTTGGGAACCGACCGGCTGGGAGACCGAAGAAAAAGTGGATTGGGTCAGTAAAGGAATGTCTGGAGGAGAGAAATGTGAGTTTGGCAGAGACGAGAAGAAAGTTGCATAATAAGAGTGAATGGCGGGGTTTTGTGAGAGGGGTATGGTTGTGGCCCACCTGGGCTAAGGGATGAACCCTACACTTGACGATATGCCATAGTGAGGGTTCGTCGCGGTCCCATGAAGCTCTAGGGTGGATTTTCTGACTGCGACAAGTTCTCACTAATAGGTATAGAGGGGGTGGTAAGGCTGGGCTTTCTTTTTGACTTGTGTCATATTCTTTTACTACTTTTCTTTTCCGATGCATGTCACGCACCTTACCCTCAGTCTTGGGGAAAAAAAGGAAGATGATGATATTAATTTGCATGGGCGTAGAATTTTCGAAGTTAGACACATGTCTTTCGATATTTTCATGACAAAAGTTAATGTATTTATAAGCAATAAAAGTAATAATAATAATAATAATAATAATAATAATAATAATAATAATAATAATAATAATAATAATAATAATAATAATAATAATAATAATAATAATAATAATTTTAATATAAAAATTGTAATAATAATAATAATTGTAGTAGTAGTAGTAGTAGTAGTAGTAATTTTACCAGAAATATTGTAAAAAATAAATTATAAAATATAGGGACCTATATAATATAAAATATAAGTTATAGACCTACATTTAATGTTTTCAATTTTAATTTATTTATTTTATATAAATTTT
>JABUQX010142507.1:0-2500 GCA_015478945.1 Trachelipus rathkii
GTTATTGCTTCGTTCAGTTTAGATTTACGGGTGTTTAACCGTTTTCGCATTTATCATTGAAACGCTTTCGCGTTTTCGTGCGCCACTTCATATATATATATATATATATATATATATATATATATAACATAATATATATCTTCTATAATAATATATATATATATATATATATGTATATATATATATATATATATATATATATATATATATATATATATATATATATATAATATATATATAATATATATATATATATATATATATATTATATATATATATATATATATATATATATATGTATACATATATATATATATATATATATATATATATATATATATATATATATATATATATATATATATATATATATATATATATATATATATATATATATATATATATATATATATTTACTGATCTTTTCCTGGCATAAGCGTAAAGTATATATATATATATATATATATATATATATATATATATATATATATATATATATATATGATATATATTTATTTATATATATATTTATATATATAACATTATAATATAATAATATATATAACTTACTATATATAAAACCTTCAGCCACCAGGAAGGACTTGCGTCCTGTCAGTCGGACCCATCGAGAAAGGTCCTTGGGAACAGGGGACTAACGACCAATCCACTGGCTGGTCAGACCTATCGCCGGATGCCGGGTATTAATTCTTTTATGTTGTTATGCTCGTGGTGTTATAAGGGACATAGCATAGTGATACGAACCAGAAATAGGGTGATTTTGTGTATCCCTCCGGCCCCAGCACTAGTATGTGCGTTGTCACATATGTAATCTTTTAGTCTTCTTCCTTTCCCCTCATTTTTCGAATTAATTATCTATATCTTTTAATCCTCTTCCTCCACCGCAGTTTCTGTCTGTTGTGGTAGCTGGGTTTGGGTCCCGCTACTACTTATTTATTCCATAAAAATGCTCATGCATGCCTCGGATTTCTGTAATATTTATTTGCCTATCTAACCCCCAGTACTGGCAAAAATTCAAATGTTTTTATATTTATTTAATATATAAAATATATATATATATATATATATATATATATATATATATATATATATATATATATATATATATATATATATATATATATATATATATATATATATATATATATGTATATGTATATGTATATGCATATGTATATATATATATTATATATATATATATATATATATATATATATATATATATATATATATATATATATATATATATATATATATATACTATATATATTAATATATATATATATATATATAAATATTATAAAAGGATACCAAAGCCGGAATGAAGGTCATAAAGCTTTATTAATTGAAATATTCTAGATTATCGACGTTTCGAGCCGGGTCGTGGCTCATCATCAGGATACTGAAAACATATAGTTATATAAATACAAATAGATAAACAGTCATATATAAATAAATATAAATGAATATAGATGTAAAATAAATAAAAATAAAAATAAAAATAAAAATAAAATTATAAATAAAAATAAAAATAAAAATAAAAATAAAAATAAAAATAAAAATAAAAATAAAAATAAAAATAAAATTAACACAAATTCCTCCCATTCATCCATTGCCTTACTAATTTCTTAATCCCCACACCCTTCTTATATAACTGTTTCAAATTCTAAAATGCCAACCAACCAAATTCTATTGATCTTTCACCTCGTAATTAACATAAACTTTCTCTTAGTCTACAACTCTATTTCTAATATACTAGGTGTGTTTACTGTGTTATTTTGTTAATTAACCCTACATCGGTTATTTATTATTTATCTTTATCTATGGTGATTTATTTTTACTTTTGTTTATCGTTTATCGTTTATCATTTATCATTTATCATTTATCATTTATCATTTATCATTTATCATTTATCATTTATCATTTATCATTTATCATTTATCATTTATCATTTATCATTTATTATTTAAATATCATTTATTATTTATCATTTATTATTTATCATTTATCATTTATCATTTATCATTTATCATTTATCATTTATCATTTATCATTTATCATTTATCATTTGAATATCATTTATTATTTGAATATCATTTATTATTTGAATATCATTTATTATTTGAATATCATTTATTATTTGAATATCATTTATTATTTAATATCATTTATTATTCAATATCATTTATTATTTAATATCATTTATTATTTAATATCATTTATTATTTAATATCATTTATTATTTAATATCATTTATTATTTAATATCATTTATTATTTAATATCATTTATCATTCTTTATTATTATTATTATTATTATTATTATTATTATGAACCTTATATTATGACTTATATTATTTCCATTAATACAAACTACAAATAATTTAAATTTTCAACCTTAAGTTTAACTGTTATTACGATACCCTGTTACTATTTTGTTTACTGATTATTATAATGCGAGTCACCCTTTTGTGTTATTTTAA
>JABUQX010142507.1:7500-11618 GCA_015478945.1 Trachelipus rathkii
TGTAATAATGTAATAATGTAATAATATGTATATATATATATATAATAATATATGTTTTCTATAATATAATAATAATAATATGTAATAATAATAATATGTAATAATAATAATAATAATAATCATATAGATAATAATATATAATAATATGTAATAATATGAATAGGCCTAATATAATAATATGTATCAATAATAATAATAATAATATGCTATATATATGCTATATATATATATATTCTAATATATATATATATTATATATGTATATATATATATATATATATATATATATATATATATATATATATATATATATATTTATATATATATTTATATATATATAGCATAATATATATATATATATATATATATATATATATATATATAATATATATATATATATATATAATATATATAAATAATTAAATTTGAGGACGCAAGGGACCAACAACTGCACGAGATATTTTACTTAATTGGTGAGAAGTGGTATAATAAAGGTAGATGCAAAGACCTATTAAAGTGGCTTTCAAAATGAAAACTTTCTCTTGACTTCAGATTGAAGCAAGAACTCAGTTACTATGATTGACAGATTAGCTTGCTTCTCTCAGTTCAGCTTTATATGTACAAGATATATATATATATATATATATATATATATATATATATATATATATATATATATATATATATATAGTATTGTATATATATAAATATATATATATATATAAATATATATATATATATATATATATATATATATATATATATATATATATAAATATATAACATAACTCGCGCTTTCTTTTATCTTTTCCTTTTTAAATAAAAGTAACGAAATTATTTTGATGAAAAAAATAATGACCAAAATAAATTAACTTGCCCAAAGTCGTTTATATATATATATGTAATATATATATATATATATATATAATAATGTAATAATAATAATATGTAATAATAATAATAATAATAATAATAATAATATGTATGTAATATGTATGTATGTATGTAATATATGTAATAACAATAATAATAATAATATGTAATATTAATATATATGTATTATATAAGTAATATGTATAATATGTAATAATATAATAATAATAACCATAATAATAATAATATATAATATAATAATATATGAATAATAATAATAATTTAATAATATAATAATATAATATATGTATAATAATAATAATAATGGAAGAAATATATAATAATAATATATGCTATAATAAATATATAACAATAATAATATATATATAATAATATAATAATAATAATATGTATATATATACATGCTGTGTAATAATATGTAATAATATATCTGTATAATATAATATGGCATGTAATAATGTAATAATATGCTCTGCTCTAATAATAATATCAACATATATGTAATATTAATGTATGTATATATATGTATGTATAATATATATATATAATAATAATGTATGTAATAATAATAATATGTAATAATAATAATATTAATAATAATAATATGTTTATGTATATGTGTTTGTAATAATGTATAATAATAATTTAATAATATAATATATAATAATAATATATGTAATAATAATATATATATATAATAATAATGTAATAATAATAATAATATAATAATATGTAATATTAATAATAATAATAATAATGTAATAGATATTATATGTAATAATGTAATAATAATAATATAATAATATGTATGTAATAATAATAATAATAATAATATAATAATATATCAATATAATATAATATATAATAATATGTATGTAGCCATGTAATGTATGTAATAATAATACATGTAATAATATATATATATACAATAATAATATGTAATAATATATAATAATAATATGTAATATATATATGTAATATATAATAATAATATTAATAATAACAATATATATGTATATATAATATAATAATAATAATATATATAATAATATGTAATATAATATAATATTAATAATAATGTAATATATATAATATAAATGAAATAAATGTAATAATGGCAATAATAATATATATATAATAATATGTAATAATATAATAAATTGTGCCTCTTCAACAACTATATTTCTGTATATAATAATAATAATAATAATAATAATATAACAATATATATATAATAATAACAATAATAATATATATGTTAAAGAATCCATTTGAGTTCTATTTTTCTCAAAATATTTTCCGTTACTTTTATTTAAAAAAAAAAAAAAATTTTTATATTAAAATAATTCATGCATTTTTTTGTGAAATAACTGCAAAAATGAAAAGTTTTTATGAATTGACGTAGTAAATTATGTCTAGGATATATGTATGTATATATATATATATATATATATATATATATATATATATATATATATATATATATATATATATATATATATATATATATATATATATATATATATATATATATATATATAAATATATAACATATATATATAAATAACTATATATATATATGTAATAACATATATATATATATGTATGTAATATATGTATGTAATAATAATAATATGTATGTAATATTAATAATGTAATAATATGTAATATGTATGTATGTATGTATAATAATAATATATATATATATACATATAATAATATAATATGTAATATTATAATAATAATATATAATATAACCACTGTAATAATGTAATAATATGCATAATAATATATGCTAATATAACTCTTCTGTAATAATAGTAATGTATATATGGCATGCGCTACGCTGTATCTGTAATGTAATATGTATGTATATATAATAATAATAATAATAATAATATATATAATAATATAATATATAAATAATAATATAATAATAATAATAATAATAATAATAATATATATGTAATAATAATATATGTAATATATGTATGTAGTATATGCTGCATAACATGTATACGTAGCATATGTAGTATGTATGTAATATATATATGTATATAATAATAATATATATATAATATATGTATATATATGTAATAATAATATATATGCAATAACAGTAGCTATGTAGCATGTATATGTAATAATATATGTATATATATGTAATATATATATAATATATATAGTATATATGTATATGTAATATATATATATATAATATATATATATGTATGTATATATATGTATATATATATATATATATATATATGTATATGTTTAATATATATATATATATGTATATAATATATATATATATATATATATATATGTATGGAAATAATAATAATATATATGTATGTATGTGTAATGTGTATAGCAGCATATGTATATATATGTAATAGCTGGCATAATAATAATAATAATATAATAATATGTAATCAATATCAGCTATGTGCTCAACATAATATCTTAATAATAATATCATATATGTTTGCATGTATATATATATGTATATGTAATAATATGTATGTATATAATAACCCAATATATATATATGTATATATATGTAATATGTAATAATAACATAATAATAACAATATATATAATATATATGTAATATAATGTATATGTATATATGCTATTTAATATGTAATATAATAATATGTAATATATGTAATATGTAATAATAATAATATAATAATAATAATATGTAATATAATAATAATAATAATAATAATAATAATAATAATATGTAATAATATATATAATAATATAATAAGATATGTATATAATAATGTAATAATAATAATTATGTATGTATGGCTGTGTATGTGTATGTATGTAATGTGCTGCATGCTATGTTTTGTATAATGTGTAATGTATGTATGTAATAATAACATATGTAATAATATGCATAATATAGCATACTAAGCAATAACATAATAATAATAATAATATGTGTAATAATAATAATATGTATATATATGTATATGTATTATTTATATATATATAATATGTATATGTATGTAATATGTAATAATATAATATATAATATATGTAATATGTATAATAATAATAACATAATAATAATAATATATGTAATAATATGTAGCATAATATAATGTGTATATAATAATAATAATAATAATAATATCATATATAATAATATAATATATATAATAATAATATATGTATATATAATATGGATGTAATAATGTAATAATA
>JABUQX010142508.1:0-14758 GCA_015478945.1 Trachelipus rathkii
TGGTAATACTTACACGTTCAACTGTTGGGTGACGCCGTTTGCATTTATCATGAAACACTCGCCGGGAACTTCAGCTGCGGGGTACCTATAGAAAAGAGATAAAGCACCAACATCGCGCCACAAAAAGATAGAGGGTCAAGTGAACTGGGAAATACAGAACAGTTTATAGCCTTATGGCCTTGACTCGACCTATCCAATAGCCAGGTGAAACCAGAGCCCCCAGTGTCTGAGAGGCAATTACTCCCATACCACAAGGGCCGGATGGGCCATACAATATGGCTAGACAACTGGGAAGGGGAAAAAGTCTCGCAGTCTAAACAGAACTCCCAGTTTCTTTGAGGCGCCTTAGCAACCGTTGTGATCTGAGTCGTCCAAAGAACATTTTTGTTTATGTTAAAGGCCAAGGATGTTTATATTGTCAACAGGAGAGACGAGAAGGAACCGTCGAAAGAGATAGGAAAGTTAGAAGGTGTCTTAGAGAGGGAGATTTGTGAAGTTGAGTTTTTAAAGGTAGAATTTCACAGGTTCAGGCATTACCCGGAAATTCTATCAGATCAGCGAGAATAGAATCGGAAAGATTAAGACAGGCAATTCTAAGTAAAAGAGGGAGCAGAATTGAAATGAGTTGAAGAATGAAGGGTCGAGTCATCGGCATATGAGTGAATAGAGTTAGATGTGCAGGTTGAGAAGATCATTCAATGAAGAGCTTGGGACTTAGTGGGGCAGAGACAGACACGATTTGCTGTGGCGAAGGAAGGAAAATGGCATCAGCAGCATGTTCATATTGGATAGTTGGAAGAAGCTAGACATAAGTAAAGCAAAGAGAAGGAGGAAACCCAAAGGAGGGGAGCTTGGAGAGCAGGTGAAGCGTGCCATACCTCAAAAGCTTTTGGATATGTCAAGCGCCACCACGCAAGTCTCCCCGTAGTTCCAAAGAGCGGAACCTGTTGATTTAAAATAAGACTCTCCTCAATGCTACACAACACCACTCTGGAAAGTTCTTTGACTTCTTTGGAGTCTGGAAATCCCAAGAAATCATCATCCTCATCATCCGAATCATTCTCGAACTCCATATCAGATATTTTTGATGTTAGTGATGGTGCTGTGGCCATTGAGGAATCCCCTGGAACCTCTTCTAGATGTTCGTCGTCTGGAATTTCATTCGTATTTAGTTGGTTTGTTAGTAATTTATTAAATAAAGGATTTTCTCTTACATATTTAGGGGGAATATACCATTTTTTTAGTTGCCTGTGATGCACTCTATAAACTCTTTCAGATTCCAATGATTTAACTATATAAGTTACCTCATTTGGATTAACTTTGACTATTTGTAAGGGTCCTTGATATCGATCTTTAAACTTATTTATAGTTAAGTCGCCTGGAAGTTGTATTTTAAGCGCCACTAGTTGGTCCACTTTGAAAGGAGAAAAACTCTCATGTCCTTCCTTCCAATGGGTATTAAACCCTGTCCAAGGAAGTCGAGGTTGCTTATTATGCGCTTCCTGATACAATATCTCAGAGGGAGTTTTAGATGTTGCAGAGTGGACCAAGTGATTGTAGGTCAGTACAACGTGGGGTAATTGTACATCCCACAGACTAGGATTTTTCAAGGACAACCGTAAATATTGCAGTAAGGTACGGTTTACCCTCTCCGTAATCCCATTTGAAGATGGATTATATGGAGTTGTATAAATATGTTTGATATTATTTCGTTGTAGCAACTCCTCAAATTCAGGACCTTTAAACTCCCTTGCATTATCCGTTAGCAATCGTGAAGGGATTATTGGCAAATAAGGTAAAATACTCTGTAAGGCTGTTGTTACCAAGGTGGTATTTTTTGATCGTATTGGAACAACCGCTATCCATTTACTAAAATGATCGATAAAAACTAGGGCATAAGTATTACCTTTAGCTGATTTCTTTAATTGTAACAAGTCTACGGCGACCAATTCAAAGGGGTATCTTGTATGTATCTTAAGAGTTGGTGGAGCGTTATATACATTGGAAATTTTAGCTAGTTGGCATTTATAACAGGACATAGATATCTCGTGACATATGTCTTTTAATTTCGGATGCCAAATAATTTTTTCTAACAATGCATAGAGTTTACTTTGTCCAATATGGACAAATTCATAATGATTTATAATGGCAACTTGTACAGCAAATGAAAACGATACCACATAATTGTATTGATCTTTTCGATTTCGATGGAGTATCTGATTATCTACTATTGATAAGAAGTTTTTCGCAAATTTGAACAGCTTAAGTGGACCCTGAAAAGCTTGACGTCTCAGTAAAGCACCTTTTAGTCTTTTTAATAAAGGATCATGTGCCTGACATTGGGCTATATGGTCCATTAATATTTCAACTGAATCTTGTGATGTTTTGATCAGGGAAATGTTTCTTATAAATAATAATTTAGTGGGAGGTCTCTTCTTCCTCTTCATAACCTCCTCCCCACCAGATTCCAACCAGTTTTCCAGTGGCTGATCATTCTGGTTTATAATTTGTTCTTCGTCAGTTACTTGGTACTCTATTTCATAAAGTTCATTTGATGAATCTTTTTCGCAATTTTTCACAGACACTGATTCTTCTTCAGAATCAAGGACTCAAGTTCTTCCAGGAACTAATAGATTATAATGAATGCCACTTATGCAAAACAAATGACACACTTCTTTATGAGTCGGATCCCCAAAGTGTAAAGGATGCGTTTTACTGTAACATACAAAAACCTGGATCTTATAAAGGTGAGTAAAGGCGTCTATGCTATGGACAAAGGGCAATTGACCAGCATACCTTGTTAGTTGTAGTTGTTTCAGTACTTGATTGGCTTCTTTGGTTCTCCCAGTTGGTAGATGATATTTACTTCTGTTATTTACTAATTCATCGACAACTGCCGCTCTTATTTGAAGATGAGAAGCCGGTTTATCATATAAAAGCTGTGAGAAACACTGAAACAACGAATCTCCACCACCCAACATTTTAAACACTGAAAATCCCTCAGGTGGGTCATTAGAGATTATTTCATTTTCTGGTTCGTTTGGAATTTCAAACGGTGTTCTAGACAGGGTGTCTGCGACGATGTTTTCTTTACCCGGTACATAAAATAGTTCATAGTCAATGTCATTAAGTTCATCCAAAGTTCTGGCCACCCTTTGATTCACTAAAGGCATGTTTTGCAAAAAAAGTAATGGCTTGTGATCTGTATACACATGCACTTTGATACCGTATAAAAAAGGTTTTAACGATCGGACAGCCCATCGAATGGCTGCGAGTTCTTTTTCAGTGGCACTATAACCACGTTGAGCTTTTGAGAAAACTGTGGAAATGTAAGCTATGGGTTTATTCTCGCCGTTTTGAACTTGGCTGAGGCATGCACCCGCACCTATCCCTGAAGCGTCAGTGTGAAGAAACAACGGAGCAGCCTGCTCGGATCTATCCGGATACAATAAGAAAGGTGGAGATGTTAATAGGTGTTTGAACAGAGGTTTTGCTATTACTGAACAATTTGGAATAGGAATATGCCTGCGATAGAAATTGATGAGGCCCATAAACTGTCTAACCTGTTTTGCCGTTTTTGGTGGAGGATACTTCATAATACCCTCAATATTCTTTTGTAGTGGTTTTAACCCTTTATCGGAAATCATGTGGCCTAAATATTTCACTTCGGTTCTTAACAGATAACTTTTCGAGGGTTTTAATTTAAGCCCAGCCACTCTAAATGCTTTAAGGACCTCTTCCAAGATAGAGAGATGTTTCTCGAAACTGTTGCTAATTATCAGGACGTCGTCCAGATAAATCATCACTTCACTCCATGAAATATGGCATAGAGCCAATCTCATTACCCTCTGAAATGTAGCAGGTCCGTTCATGAGGCCAAAAGGCATCCGGAGGAACTCCCAATGACCCAAAGGTGTTGAAAACGCAGTTTTCTCAATACTATCCTTCTCCATTTCTATCTGATAATATCCCTTGATTAGGTCGATCGTGGAAAAATAATACATACCCTGCAAGCTGAACAATGTATCGGTTAAGTTAGGAATGGGAAATGCATCCCTTTTAGTGATAGAATTCAACTTTCGATAATCTATACAGAGTCTCATAGCACCGTCAGGTTTACGAATCGGAACTACGGGTGCAGAGTATGGTGAACATGATCTCCTAATAATTCCTTCGGCCTCTAACTTAAGACAAACTTCTTCCACTTCATACAGTATTGGTCCCTGCAAACGCCTAACGGACTCATTCACTGGATCCTCAAAAAACATGTTTATAGCATGTTTCAAAATGCTGGTACATCCAACATCTGCATCTCCCAAACTAAGAGCCTGGGGATATTTGATTAAAAGTTGTACAACTTGTTCTTTTTGATTTTCTGATAAGTCTGTTTTATCCAATTCAAACGCTGTTCTTAAATTTTCAAGTGTCCACTCCTCATAAGTATCTTGAGGTTTTTGAGTTATTTCCACTGTGTTTGCTACACTATACTTATAATCTTTCGGAGGATGTACCTGTTGTAAAACAGTATACTTACCAAGAGGATAACCTCGTTTTAATATGACCCAATCTCAAAAAGGATTGAAACAGTATATATAATCATTGGGATCCCTTGTATAAGGGATAACTGCTTCATCGAATGCATTGATTATTTGTGTTTGGTGTAAATAATAATAACGAATCTTTTTCTATAAGCGGACTATATGTGGTAACCATAACCCGAAGACACTCACGGGGCTGAACTACTACGTCCTTACTTATCAAGGCGAACTCTTCCACCTTGTTTCCAGGACATAATCGTATATATATTTAGTTATTACGGTTATTATATTATCTGTCTCTTTATTTCTTTTAATTAATTCTTTGGTGGACAAGTCCGGAAATAAATTGTCTTTTCTAAGCAAATTATAACCGAAAATAACGTCATAACCTGTCACTTGCTCATCCACTACCACAAAAGTGTTGGGAACGGTGGAATCATTAGAAAGTTTTAATTGAAGAGTTATCTCACCCAAAACAGGAAAAACTACTTTACCTATACCACTAACGCCTGTATATTGAGTGGCTCTCAAAGGAAACTTGTCTTTATTCAATAAACGATACGTTGTATTTGTAATTAAACTCAGAGAAGCACCAGTATCTACCAATGCTTGTAATGGGGTATCAACGTCACACCCCTCAATTCCTACTTCTATCACTAAAGCATCCTCTGGAGGATTATGTATATACTTTATCTGAATTATAGAATCTGAAAATGAAGGGAAATTTGGATTTAGAGATGAGGTTTGTTCCTCATTTTCTTGGAAGGAGGTTTGTACCTCAATTTCGTGGGATGAGGTTAGTACCTCAATATCATCAAATGAGGTTTGTACCTCAATTTCTGATGATGTTTTATTTGACATCTTTAACAAATTTATAACCATAGTAAGATCTAACTCAGTTTGTGATCCTACATTTTCATTAAAAGTATTTACTTGTTCATTAAAAGATGGTGCGGAAGGTACCACACTCAATTCTAAGTTTGGTATTGTTTCGGTTTCTTTCACCTGGTCATTTTCACCCGGCAACTGTGACCCTACAATTACCGTGGTCGTCTTTTGTTTTATATCTTCTTGTCTTGAACGCTGAGGTTTCGGACTCATTGATGCTATCGATTTAGGTTTACACGGGTGATCTACGGCCCAGGATACAATCTGATGCTTTTCTACTTTTGTTTTGGGCTCTGTGGGCGGGCCACTGACCACAGAGCACTCTCGTTTCCCCTCTGTTGGGGTATATTCTCTGAAAAACGTTGCGGACAATCGATCCCCAAATGACCATCCTGACGGCAGACAGGACATTCTTGACTTTCTGAACCCAGCTGTTTTTTCTGGCTTCGTTGTGGGCAGTTCTGCACGACATGTCCTTCCGTCTCACAACAGATACATTTGTTTTTCTGTACATAACAGTCATCCGCCATGTGTCCACGTTTTCCGCAAAACCGGCACTGGGGTCTCAATCCCGCACAACATGGCCTGGTTTCTTACAATAATTACATCTCTGTGGTGATCCTGGTGATTGAAGATTACTCTTAAGATTTCTACCCCTTTCTTGTGCAGTTGGTTGTGGTCCAGGAGGACCATTAGACGGATGGACTCCAGGGGGTTGTGCGAATTGTGACAAATTTTGCACATAAGTTGGGTTACTCGGACCGGAATACCTTGAAAAACTCCCAGAAGATTGAGGAAACTGTGAACCACAACTGGGTACAGTATATCCTGGATAAGTCAAAGCAGGAAAAGGCCATGCCGGCTCAATCGACGGTGGAACCGGAACAGTATATCGACATGATGGATAAGAAGTAGAAGGAACCACAGGTCTCACACCTAGATGCCAAATCTATTATCTCCGGCTGATTAATCAAGGGAGGTTTAGTATTTGGTAGAGACTCCATTCCATTATTAGTTTTATCTGCTACTTGTTTGCGTGTGTAATTGTCGTCTATTAACTTTACTAACCCTTCCCAGGAAAGGCTAACGCCTCCTAAGGCGAACTCACAAACCACCGTGAGAGAATTTACTTGATCTTGTACGGATTGAGGCAAACTCTTCACTAGTTTCTCCCTTACAACCTTCATGGAACTCACATCTGACCCCGGAAAAGCTTTTTCGGCCAATCCCAGTAAACGTAACGCATATAGTGGTATTGTTTCTGTTGACAATATTTGCGCATCAGTAAAAGCGCTCAAATCACATTTTGTTTGTTTTCTTAAATGCTCCCCAAACCAATCCATTAATTCCTTCTTTATCATTGCATAACTTGCATTTGATTTCATTAGCACATCGTAAACTTGTTTAATTGCTCCCTCCAGATGCAATCCTAAATATGTACGCCACCCGTCAACAGGAGAACTTGGGTAGGTCGCTAAGGCATATTCTTCAAATCTATTCATGAATTGTGGTAGAGGTTCTCCATTCTCCAAACAATACTTACCAACAGGTATCATTTTCCTTGATTTTATCTGCTGTTGATCTGTCATCATTTTCATCATGTTCGCCATAGTATCCAATGTTCTTTGATTCTGTTCTAAAATTTTCAACAACAATACATTATTTACGGGCTCCTGCGTAGATGAATTCTGCATTTCCACAGACAATGGACGACCCTGCTGGCCAGGTGCAAATGGAGCGGATGGGATTGGTTGTTGATATATATTCAGGCCAGATTGTTCACCACCAAAATATGGGCGCGCCACAGAAACACTTCCCGGCAAGTTTAATGTAGACACTGTGACCTTCACTGGGGGAGATGTCGTAAAAGAGGAGGGTACTGAGCCTATCAAGTTTACTGGACCGACGTTCAACACCCCCGAAGACTCAGTAATTTCGAAGGAAGACGTTATAGAGACGAATCCCTCAGATGTCATCAAGTTCGTTGGTTGGTTAGCCATCAAACTTGATGAATCCGAGGTGGTAAAAGTTGGTAAACGCAATTCATCGACCGTCGTTTTCGTATCGTCGCTCGCGCCGTTTGCTAGAACGTTCTTTTTATCCGCCATATTTCGAATACTTTATGTTATGTGATTTATAAAGTAGTGGCTAAAACTCAAAAAACTTAACTATCCGCTATCCGCATCTGCAATCCTCGGATAGTGATTTCAACTATCCGCATCCGCATCCGCATCCGCGGATAATGAAAAATCACTATCCGTGGATTGAGGATGAGGATATATATATATATATATATATATATATATATATATATATATATATATATATATATATATATATATATATATATATATATATATATATATATATATATATATATGTTCAGCGTCCCGAAAGCAACATGCATGTAACTAAAAAACTATAACAGCTACAGGAAAATAAATAACATTTTATTAATCAGGAGACATTTTTATCGATGAAATTTAAAAAAAAAAAAAATTACGGTTTTGAAAAATTTAAAATTGTTAAAAATGTTGGAAAACTGTATGATAATTATCGTTTTTTTGAGAAGAACGAAGGAGCTCTAGCGCTCCGAGGGAGCGTCAAAGTTGCCAAATGTCGAATTTTTTTTTTTTAACTAAACGATACCCGAAGGGTAAACCACAAAGATGGACAGAGTCGGGGTTTCTCGGCCTACCGGGGGACGACAAGGGCTCTGTCCCACAGTCGGCTCGAACCCCCTAAAAGAAAAAAATTAACATTTTCGCAAGAGCATAATAATAAAAACAATATTTGGTAACTCTTGCTCTCGTACTACTGCAGAAATGGAAGCTTACTCAGAGCGTACGCGGCCAGACCTAAAATGATATTAATATTTAAGGTGTTATTAATAAATATTAGAATAAAATACATTTTTTTAAGTTTCATCGATGAAATTGCTTGCTGAAATCAAAAATGCTGTTTATTTTCCTGTAGCAGTTACAGTTTTTTAGTTTTTTTTTTTTTTTTTTTTTTTTTGTATCACGTTCAACTCTGTGTTAATTGTTTGATAGAAGGATACCAATACTAATATTGTTCAATTACTAACTTATTACAACACCACAACATTATATGTTAGTTGTAAAATTTCGATACATATATTAATATTTTTAGTAATTACATGATTTTTTCTTGATTTGAATCGTATTAAAAATAGGTATTTATTTTTCCTCGTGTTTAGGTTTGGTTATATTAGGTTTGCAGTTGCAAATACTTCTGGTCCTTTTAACACCGATTTTACCATATGGAGCAGAGACATGGAGTATGACCACAAGAGAGAAAGTGGAATACAGTCGGCGAAGATGTACGTTTTGAGAGCAATAATGAGAAATACTAGAAAAGATAGACAGAGAAACGAAAGAATAAGAGAGGAGGTTGTAGTAAAAGCTATATTGAATAAGATGGATGCAACTAGATTGAGATGGTGGGGACACCTGGAGAGGATGCAAGAGGGGATAGTAGCCTAAAAGAGATGGGAGTTTAGACCGGAGGAAACGAGACCAAGAGGAAGACTTAGGAAGAGATGGGAAAGCTCGGAGGAGGACTCATTGAGAAGACACGGACTGCCATCGATGGCAGAAGCTGAGGGAAGATGAGTTTGGAAGATAGACGATGATTCAGAAGAGTGTTGGCCCCGCTGACAGGGTCTTGACATGGAGCGGTTGTAAAGTTGTAAAGTAATATATATATATATATATATATATATATATATATATATATATATATATATATATATATATATATATATATATATATATATATATATATATATATATATATATATATATATTGTAATAAAAAAAATTGTAATAAAGTTTGCTTGAGGGGAAGGTGTAAGAAGTGTAGATAATCCGTGAGACAAATTATAAATTGTATAACAAAAAAATTTATAATAATATCAAAAAAATAAATTTGGTCCTAAATAATAAAGAGATAGAATTCAATTAAACTTACAGTGTTGATTAAGGAAATCTTTAGAACAAGTTAAGAAGGCCTTTTCAGATGGCCGTACCTTTGTACTATACAAAACTTCCCTGAGAGCTGCAAAAATTTATCTTCTACTGCCAAACTGTTTTATCTCCGATGGTGATATTTGGGAAATATGAAAAAAATTGGAATAAGAATTAATAATAGATCTATGGCCAGAAAAAATGTATAGTCTTTTTACTGAAATAAATTCTCACCTTAACAATAGTGTTGGACTTTAACCATTAAATTTTTTAACCTGTTTTGAACTTACACACCTGGAGGTCTCAAAATAATTAAATAAAAGAGAATATCATTGGGAATAAAAACCCAATGAATATATAATTTTAATAGACACAACTTAACAATTAGATATTTACAAAGAAATAAGGGAATTAGGGGATACGTTTATCTTAATATTGTAAATAGCACAATTGACCAAAAACTATTCAAACCAAAAAAAATAATATGAGATATTTTCTTTTAATATTTTAATAAGAGAAGACAAGATGAAAAAAAATTTTATGTTTTTATTTTATGTGTATTTGATGTTTTTGTTTTAAGACTCTGATTCCGAAATTCCGAGGACGAAAATTTCGTTCGCGCGCTCAAAAAAAACTTGTAGTGCACTACTCATAAACCACGTTGGTTATGAAATTTTAACCCGCACGATAGTTCCGACTCCGACTTCTCACTCAACACAACTCCAAAGTTTGCTATAGTGTTTGAATTTGAAATTTACACAACAACTCCAACTTCAACTTCTCATTCAGATGACTCCAAGTCTGATATGTATATTTGTGTTTTATTTTATAAACTACCGTGTGTGTTATTTTATGATTAACTGAAGTGTTTTTCTATCACAGTTATACCAGCATTTCTAGTGATTTACCGACTGAATGACTGAATAATCATTTCGCAATCTGTACATAGTGCAAATTATGTCATAAATTATTAACTGAATAATCATTTCGCAATCTGTACATGGTGCAAATTATGTTATAAATTATAATGTATATTATCTTAAATAATTTCCTTACTTTTATTTAGTCAATTTTTTATTAAGGGAGTTGTGGCTTCAAGGAATTATAAACAAAAATACAAATAAATGGAAAAGTTGTGAGGGATTCTCTAATATACAAACAATTAAAAGGGAAAGTCAATAATAATTTTTAAAAGGGGAATAAGTAATAACGTTGTAAAGTAATTAATAACAATAAAGGAAACAAAACAAAACAAAAAAAAAAAACAAACAAATATTTCTCTTAAGAAAAAAAAAAAAAAAGACAGAATACAGCTTGTTCTTGTATTTATTCTAATTAATAATAAGGATCTGAGGAATGCCACCTATAAAAGCATTCCATTAATCGTTTAGTAATTTTAATAACCTTAAATAAAGGTTACACTATACACCACTAACCAGTGAACCTATTCTATTTTTAAGTTTAATTTTAAGTTTATTATAAACAATTTATATTATTAGTTTTCACACACTAAATTCTTTTTGGGTAATAACCTTCATCTTAATTTGGTGAAGTTAGTTTTTCCAGTCGAAAAGAATTCTAATAATGGTTGGAGACAAATGCCTAGTTGGTGTACTTCAAAACTCTCCAAGAGAAAAGAACGCCTGCTCACAGACCCTAATCTGCAACCTGGGAAAGTGAAGACAGGCGTTACCTATCATTGGCCAAAATAATTTTAATATAACCATTATATTATTATTTTATTGGATAAAATGGAAGACCTAACATGAGAATGAGAAATTATCTTACCCCTGTTGAAACAGAGGTCTTCTTGAGGTGGTTGGGTTGAATTTCGAATAATATAGCTGAGCACCTATGTGGCTCGGGTACTATTGGTTGATATACCACCAAGAGAAAAGAATGCTCTGGATGCTCCTAAATGGGGAAAGACAATGAGAATTTTTTTTATACTTACAAACAAGTTCGCCAATAGCCTCATATAACAACCATATCATTATTATTTTGTATCATTTTAATTTTTAATTTATTTCATTCATTTACCTCAATTTGCAGGTATATTTCATAAAAAATCCAATATAACGAATTAATGTTGGTTGTTATAGATGATAAGCTGTAGAAGAGAAAAGAAAAAATATTATACTCCTCCCCACCCGTTATAATATGACGGAAGGAAGAGCGGAGAATCTATAACACCAACCATCTAATCTACACGAAAACAGAATCATTTGCACTATTCTGACTCATTATACCGCCGTTCATGATTCCTCAGAAAGATCTCCAAGATGTTCCGCATTTCTACTCCATCTACTGTTACCCTAGAAGCATGTAATAAAGCTTTAAGGTAAGCGAGGAACTGGTAGAACTGTCCCTGTGCAAGATCATGATATTCGTAAGTCATCTGTTGTAATGCGGGAGAACTTGGAGGTTGAATTGATCTCTTGCAAGTTACAGGTGTGGTGGAGCTTTCAAGCGGTCTTTTGCGAGTCCATGGACTCTCCACAACCTGATATGGTGTTGCCGAATGTTTTGGCACTGATGGAGAAGGCATCAAAGGATTTTCTGCCATGAAACAGGAAGCAATTGTGGAAGGAGGGACTGCTGTTGCTGGTGAGTTCGCAACAGACAATAAGGTACACCTACCGCACATGGGTTTTCGTAAAGGTGGAGGACTACAAACAAACGGTACTCCAGTGGTAGTAGAAGTAGAAGCCACCGGTACAGGGTCAGAATCAGTTACAGTAGAGGCTGCAACTGGGGCAGGTGCATAAGAAGTCGAAAGAGTATAGGAAGAGGGGTCAACAAAACTCAAGCGGGAATAAATGCGCGGTGGCTCACTGCCGGTCATCGTGCGCGCGGGTCTCAAGATTGAACGAGCTGGAGCGGAAGTTGACAACGCTTTTCTCTCGTCATTTAAGGAATTGATAGTGGGCCCTATTTCGGCTGGGGTTGGAAACAATGCTGATCTAGGTCTACACGGGATGTCTAATATATTATATGAATACAGCATTCTCCAAAAAGCCCTAATCAGAGGTTTGCTTGGATGCACACCATCTGATAAAAATCCTCTAGGACCCAAGGTGTACACCTGGTTATCGGGGTCAGTTAGTTGGTTGAATTGCTGACGGACTCTTGGTTCCATGAAATCTAAAACATCCGATATAGCAAGAGTATGCTTCCGAGTCCATCTGAGGTCCTGGGTATGCAATCGCATCACTTCATTGTATACCGAAATAGAATCTTCATTAAGTTCTCGATCTGAAGTTCTATGTAAATCAAGTGAATACCACTTCTGGGCTTCCGGTGGAGCAAATGCCATATGTCGATAATAATTGTAATATGGTAAGTCTGGAATAGTAGGAAGTACCACATACAATTTTGCCCTAGGACAGTAGAGCTCTATAGCTTTTAAGATTTTCCTTATTGGTCCAATGGCATGCTCGGCTCTAAATTCCATGTTGGGAAGGGATACTGAGTAGGTATCCCGTGAATGTTCAGGTTTCAGTTTGACTAGGTCATACGCCATCCGAAACAAAGAGAAGAGGAATACATGAGTGGTGTCCTCAGCTATGTCACTTGATGATTTGGGGAATGTCCTCAAATCTTGGAAGAAGGACTCTTAGGAATTTGACCGAATGGTTTCCTGGGTTATCCCTCTGTCGGTCATAGTCTGATTCAAAATGCGAGATCCAGGAGTGTCCCAAAAAGAGTATCTGCAACAGAAATATATATCCGTTAGTACATAATTAAAGAACGGACAATACAGGAGACGTTTTGAGACTCCCTAAGAAACATTAAAACCTCACCATATATATCCATTAAGTTGTTTATTATTTTTATCCCACATGCAATATCCATATATATATCGTTATACCTTTTAGTATGTGTCATCTATCCTCTTAAGTAATATATAAATTTTTGATTTTCGATTTCGTTTCGGAACAAATAGGGATATCAAACCAATATACACAATAATTTTATTATACCATTTTAATTTATTGTTAATTATTTACTTACAAAGTTTCTAAACTTAATGCTTTACAATTAGATTATTACAGATTTTTCAGGATTAATTACAAATTTTACAAAATAATACAGGTTTTCCAGGATTAATTATAGATTTTACCAAATAAACTCATCATTTTCACCTTCATTTTCTAATATATTTGTTTCATTTTCTAATATATTTATATCTTAATTCTTTAGTGGTAATTATCTTCCATCTGTGCGCCTTCTTCTTTCCAGAATGCGCGGCTGTATCCATGGCACATAAACAGATCCTCTTGGGTCTCTCGATCTTGTTCGAGAATCAATATTAGCTTCACCAAACGCACCATCCACTCGCTCTTCTTCCACCATTTGGACGCCTGCTTCTGTATTTCCATTCTCCTGCTTTACTTGAGGTGCCCATTGTACACTTCTTCTTACAGGAACTACAGGAACAGTCATTCTGGGAGTTAACATTTCCATGGAATTTAAATCACCCTCCAACGAATTCCTATTCGGTTCAAGCTGACCTTCAGATAATTCTAATGGTTTTCTTCTTTCTGCTGTCGCCATGGGAGAATTGACAGAGTACAATCTTTTCTGGAGGTCTTCACATGACAATCTTCGTGCCCTTCTATAGGGAATCATCTGGTTCCCTTGGTCAGTTATATAAAGAGGAGTATAGGACAGTAAAGAATTTGAATTGAGAGAATTAAGAGGAGGAGAACTAAATAGAGAAGTCTCAGAAAGAGTACAAGGTGAATTTGAAAAGTGAGGTGAATGAAAAGTTTCTTGAGAACTGGCATAAGGAGAATTAGGTGAAGTAAATAAGTGAGTGAGATTATATGAAGACAGGTCAGTAGAGATACTGGGAGAATAACTAGGGATAGTAGAGATCTGAGGAACAGTAGGTATAGGAAGAGTAGGTAGAAGAATAGAAGAAAAATCACTTACCTTTGTCAAATTATTGATTTTTTTTTTACAGTTATCACCACCACTCACGGGCAGAGCCCTATTCAAGGAGGGGGTGTTGCACGCCTCACAAATCAACAACTAAAGCAAATCACGCAGATGAGCACAGACGCAGGCTTTGAAGTGGGGGAGATAAAATTCAGTAGGAAACACAGAAGATGGAAGAGAATTCCACAAAACAGATGTGGCAGGAAAGAAGGAAGCACCGCAGCGAACTAGCCTGGAGTTACCTAATCAACACAAAACTCATGTAGACACAGCACCCTTAGTGCTATGAGGGCGACATAAAGGTGGAGGCACACGTGAAGTGGCACGAAAACGCGGTGCCGTTTCACGATAAATGCGAAACTGGTTAACACCTGCATTCCCGATAACGAAGTACTACCG
>JABUQX010142509.1:22500-25000 GCA_015478945.1 Trachelipus rathkii
GTATGACATTCCAGTGTCTAATGGTTCGCCTTTCTGTTCTGCGTTCATATCCACTCATCCTCTAGACAAATATAATATATATTAATATTTATCCACAAATTTCTAGACAACATCTTGCCAGACATCCTTATCCTTATATCCATACGGTAGGAGAAAAATTGCCTTACATCGCTGTCCTGCGTGTGTCGTAGAAGGCATTAAGGACGGTGGTGGTTAGGTTGGTCGCCTACTACGACTTATCTTTTGCCAGGAGACGTAAGCCCGGAGAAGGTCTGATCGCAGTAAGCGCCCTTCTATCCTTCGGCGAAAATGTATGAATCGTATCTGTATATGAAATGTCAGAGGAATAAATGTTGAGGAGATGAGGAGAGGTGATGGATGTATTTAGAAAGGGCAAATTTGATTTGCTCGCTGTGACTGAAACAAAGATGAAAGGAAACGGTGAAAATGAGTGGTGTGGTGTGAAATGTGTTTGTGTTGGTGTGGAAAGGAATGAGAGGGGAATAGAAGGATTTGCAATTCTGATGAGTGAGTTGTGGTAGAGAGCTATGGTAGATTTTGTGTGTGTGAGTACTAGAAGTCTAAAGGTTAAATTTAAGTTTGAAAAGGTCAAAATTTGTGTGGTTGCGATATATGATCCATCTGAGGGTAATGTTGAAAAGAGTACGATTTTCTGGGATAATCTGAATGATGTTTTGGATGGGGGGAATAGGAGATTCAGTTCATTTGCCACATATCTGCCCATTCAAGGATTTTTTTACAGTTGTCACCACCACTCACGGGCAGAGCCCTATTCAAGGAGGGGGTGTAGTACTCTCAAAAGTTCACCCTCTAGCGCAAATTACGCATATGAGCACAGACGCAGGCTTTAAAGTGAGGAGATTAAATTCAGTAGGAAATACAGAAGATGGAAGAGAATTCCACAAAACAGAGGTGGTGGGAAAGAAGGAAGCACCACAGCAAACTAGCCTTGAGTTACCAATGTCAACACAATACTCGTGCGCAGATACAGCACCTATTGTGCTACGAAGGCGTCGTAAAGGTGGTGGTACGCGAGTGATAAGTTCCTTATAGGATAGAGATAAAGCACCAACATCGCCTCGCAAAGATAGAGGGTCAAGTGAACTGGAAAGCACAGAACAGTTTAAGCCTTTTTGCCGTTGACTCGACCCTGTCCAAAAGCCGGGTGAAACCAGAGCCCCCCAGATATGAGAGCAGTACCCCATACATGGGCGTGGATGAGACCTTTGTATAGCGGAGCAACTGAGAAAAGGAGGAAAGTCTCACAGTCTAAACAGAACTTCCAGTTCTTTGAGGCCGCCCTAGCAACCGTTGTGATGTGAGGTTTCCAAGACATTTTTTGTTTATGTTAAGGCCAAGAATGTTTATATTGTCAACAGGAGAGACGAGAGAACCGTCGAAAGAGATAGGAAAGTTAGAAGGTATTTTGGAGAAGAAGATTTGTAAAAGTTGGGTTTTTAAAGAATTGAATTTCACAAAGTTATTTCTATCCATCAGCGAGAATAAAATTGGAAAGATTAAGACGAGAGGCAATTCCAGAAGTAAAAGTGGGAGTAGAATTGATATGAGTTAAAGAATGAAGGGTCGAGTCATCGGAATACGAGTGGATAGTTAGATGTGCAGGTGAGAAGATCATTAATGAAAAGTAAGAATAAAGTAGGAGATAAGACAGAACCCTGAGGAACACCACTATTGACAGAAAAGAAGAAGAAGTCGCCCATCAACAACAGCCGATATTGAGCGATTTGAAAGAAAGCTAGATATAAGTAAGCAAAGAGAAGGAGGAAACCCAAAGGAGGGGAGCTTGGAGAGCAGTGACGCGTGCCATACTCGGTCAAATGCTTTGGATATGTCAAGCGCCACCACCCAAATCTCCCCGTAGTTCCTAAGAGCGAAAAACCATAAATCGGTTAGATAGGAATGTATATCGCCAGTAGACTTCGTGCAACGAGAGCCGTACTGGCGATTGGAGTGAGTTTCCAGATGATCTAAGAAGTGAGTTGAGAAGGGTTTCAAAGATCTTAGATAGAATACAAGTGAGAGCTACAGGGCGATAGTTAGAAGGATCAGAGCGGCTTCCTTTTTTCGGAATAGGTTGGACATGTGAGAGCTTCCAACACTGAGGGAGGGAAAGTGCTAGTATTGAGACATAGAGAATATAGTTGAGCGAGGGGCTGAAGAGATTAGCCTTTTCAGTTGGAGAATTAGCAACACAATGATCAGATCGAATAAGAGGAGCAAAGGCAGATTTACAGAAGTTGCTAGAGATAAAAGATTTGTCAGTAGGAGAACCAAGGAGGTTAGCGCACTTCCTTTGATGAAAGCCAGCTTCTCGTCGAAGAGCATCCCTGCAACGATTTCTAGCTGAATGAAAATTAGCGAGAGTGATAGGAGAACGAGAATTTTTACACACCCGACAGGCACTGTCTCTAGCCTGAATGGCCAGAGAACAAGCACGATCGAACCATGGATTATGAGG
>JABUQX010142511.1:0-2500 GCA_015478945.1 Trachelipus rathkii
GGTGACTACAACTTGTGAAGTGGAGGAAGAAGAAAAAGAAATAACTCTCGCAGCACTACTATTACTCTATATATATATTTTTACCGTAATAATAATAAATGTAGCCAATATTAGATCACATGTGAAATGTAATAATTATATGCCCTAGAGCACTAATAAAACTTTATTAAGCACTAAACTCTACTTTATATATTGTATACCTCTTTTAACACATTGTATTTACTGTATTTTAATGCTAAATACCCTAAAAAGACTTGATATATATGAAAAAAAAGTAATTTAAAAAAAAAACAAAAAAAAACAAAAAATTTTGGCTTTTTGTTTAGTCTTTTTTTAAAAAAAAACGTTTTTAAAAAAAAAAATATATTTTTTTTAAACAATCTATATATATATATATATATATATATATATATATATATATATATATATATATATATATATATATATATATATATATATATATATATATATATATATATATATATATATATATATATATATAAATAATCGACGGTATCGGTCGATTTTGAGAATATCGGTATCGGTATCCGGGAATTTTTGAAGTAGTATCCGGTATCGGTATCAGTAAATTTTACCGATACCTTTAACCAAATACTACACATTTTGCGTCTATAAATTAATTCTATATATATATGTAACTATATATATATATATATATATATATATATATATATATATATATATATATATATATATATATATATATATATATATATATATATATATATATATATATATCTATATATATATATATATATTTATATATATATACGGATATAGTGATTATAGTTTTGATAGAAGGGGGTTTTCAGCCCCTTGCTATCAGACGAAGAGAATTTAAAAATTTTCTTCAATGACTCGACGACTTCGAGAAACGCAGCTTCACCCTTTCTAGAAATTAAAGTTTCAAATTTCTTCTTTTTTTAATTTTGCATTTAATATATATATATATATATATATATATATATATATATATATATATATATATATATATATATATATATATATATATATATATATATATATATATATATATATATATATATATATATATATATATATATATATATATATATATCCGCAATTTGTCTGATAATTTCCCTATCTATCTGACCTACTGTATGTTAATATAGGCGTTTTCGTTTTTGCATTTGTGCTTACGAAACGTAAGAAATGCTCGAGTTTGCGTTCGTTTTTGTTAAACAGCGCAAAATCGTAAAAAATGCTTACCAAACGTAAGGAATTTCCTTAATTCTATAAGGTTGCTATTTCCTGTGATTGCTGAATTTAGCACGTTCTTACGAAAATGTGTAAACCAAAAAAATGACGGCGTGGTAGGCCCGTTTGAATTGATGAATATTTCATTCAATAAAATCAGCTTTAAATCTAATTTCTTCCAAATCGATAAACTCCATCACAATAGTTGATCAATTATTTGTAATATAAACCATTTATTTTTTTTTGTTTATTCGAAATCGACGGGCTCCATCACAACAGCTGATTCCAATTGTTTGCAAAACAAAAGTAAACCTCGTAAGAAATCGTGTTCGTTTTTGCACGAAATTCAGGCAATTAGTTCAGGCAATCAGGAGTGCCAAAGAAATCTTATGGATGTTAAGTGTAGGTTTAAGTGTTTTTATATATAAAGATTCCAAATTTTTAAGTTCTTCATCTGTAGAAGCATTTTGAAGAATGGAGAATTTTTGAAGAGATATAGGGTGCCTATTGAGGTCATAGTGATCTCTGACAGCTAAATTCTCTGGTTGAGAGATGGGGAGATTAGTTCGAAAGGAAATGCCCATGTGTGTGACCTCAAGTTCATGGGGATGCTTTCTTTAATCTTAAAGAAACTGCCAATTGAGTTGTTGTTAATAAAAGATATAAGAAACTTGCATTGTGGAAAGTTTTTGTTTAAGATGTTTCTAATCTGAAAGTGAAGATCATTGGAAAGGGGTCCAATGTAAGGAAGCCGAGCATAAACAGGAAGTTTAGGAACATCATATGCAGTAGTTTTAGGGCGATAAGTGTTATCGAGAAACGAGTAAACAAGTTTATCAAAAAGCTAGAAAATTTACGGAGAAAGGTGATTTCTTCATGGAAAAACTTCCAATCAGAACAAATAACAAAGGCTTGTGTATGCGGGACCTTAGACCAGCAATTTTATGATTAAAGGAGATAGAAATAAAGAAATTAGTCCCAAGTAAAGTATTAGTGGGTTGCGATAAATAGAAGTAGCAAGCCCACTAATACTTTACTTGGGATTAATTTCCTTAGTTCTACCTCTTTTAATCATGATTGTAATAATACGAAACTTTTACGATAGAATGAATTTTAGTATTTTCTTTGCTTTTAATTTAGACCGTTTTCGTTTTGTCATTTGTGCTTACGCTCGATAAGAAATGCTCACCCAGTTTTAGCACGAATTTCCTGTTTAAACGACCGCGATTTCGTGCTAGGCTTACTTTGTTTTAAACAATTG